>APFE030584887.1:0-16491 GCA_000404065.3 Pinus taeda | reverse complement strand
ATGAGAGGCATTTGACCAACTATCCTCCTCATATAATTACTTATATTTAATTTACATTTTAATATAATTTAATATAAATTTTTTAAATATTATGATATTTATATTAATAGAATATAACTTCGTTTCAATAACCATTGCCAATTGAGTGGCCCTTTAAGGGCTATCTAATTATTTATCTTTAATTTACCTTTTAATATAATTTAATATACAATTGTTAGCATAGTATGATATTTATATTAATAGCATACTCATATATGTAGTCATATTAACTAAATAATTGTTTATTAATTGCAAATTGATCACTTTAACTTGTTTGATCTCCTTATCTTTTCTATATATTATTATAGCACATCAACTCTTCAAAAATTATATAAGCCATTGAGGGTGTCCTCCTATCCTCAAATGCATCTATATAAGTGCCCCATTACATCTCCATCATAAGCTTCCTCCAAAGCAAAATTGTCTCCCTAATTCGCATTGAAAAATGCACTTCCTCACCTTTCATAAAATTAAACAATATAAAATTGAACCAGAAGTGAGCTTATCACAAAGAATTTCATGCATTGGCCCCTAACATTGTTGAAAATTAAAAACTATTTTGTGTATCTTACATTGGCTCTCCTAGCATTGTTGAAAATTAAAAACTATTTTGTGTACTTTTCTCAACCTTCTTGTTATTAAAGATCCCAGTTATATTAGTAAAACTAATTTCTCCCCATTTTTAAAGAAAAAGATTAAACTTTATTTATAAAGGTTGGAAAAAAATTAAAGTTCTGGTTATTAAAGTTACCATTCTTAAAGATGGAATTCATAAAAGACTGTTTTTGTTATTTTAAAAAGACTTAAAAACATTATTACAAAAGTGCCCTTCAATAGCCTCTTGGTCCTTCTGCACACTATTCGTTGTAATTAAGATGGGTGTATATAACTAAAATGACCTTCTCTTTTTATATCATATGCAAATGTTGAAGTCAAAGTACTCTTATCTGCGAAAATATAGAAGGGGGCTTACACGTATTCAGTTTGTCACCACTACAATACAGGCCCATATGCTTTACGAAGACTCAAGCTAAGGAGCGCTACCACCAAAGGCCTTCTTCATCATCGGGTCAGAAAGGAAATGGAATTATTATATAAATTGCTGATTACATTCACTGCCAACAAATGTGTGATAAATATTTGCTCAGTTTGAAAAAGGAGAGGAAAAGGATATTAGAATGTGTTCATAGGTCCATTCCCATATGAAAGAACCAATGGTCATGGGGTTGACATACATTATATTTAAATATACTGACACCTCAGACAATATACAGGCCACAGTGTTCATTTTTGCACGCCATCGAACCATGCTTGCTCGACCGCATATTTCATTGGAAGGCGAAACGTTAGCTGGCATTATTATTTTAAAAATGATGTTGCAATTGAGGGCCTTTTGAAAACCAAAGCAGCCAACAACTTAAGGAAAGAGGTGAGGTACGAGAAAGACGCTAGGAAGCATAACTATTTCTTAGACAGTCACTTGAGTCAATACATTCGAATGGGGCTATAAGTGCACCTCAAGACGCTAGCAATGCAGATTTTGTAGATAGTGACCTACATTTCATTGAAATAAACAGAGATAGTCAATGATAGAATCATTAGAGGTTATAAATGGGGTTATGCATGAGTGTGTAATATGAACTAAAAAATGGGCAGGAAATATTATGAGCAAAAGATCTCATTCTAGTGAGAAATAAAAGGCCAAAGGTCTCATGGGAAGTGGAATTATTTTCTAGTGCAATTAGGGAAAAAGATAGATGCAATAAAAGTAGAAACAACCAATAGTAACCTTAGAAGGAAAGTGGAAACTTCAATGACACATTATCATGCATATAATGAAATAAACATTGAGGCTTTGCATAGTGTATCACTAGCAAGCTTGAGCAGCTCACTAGAGGTTGTGCTGGGGATAATGGTTAATCATGTCATGTAATTTGTCACAAATAAGTAAGCAGATTTTGTGTTTTCTTTGCAAAATTAGGGCAGCATATTATTAGGGTGGTGATTGGAAGTGTGGGTTGTTAATATCCATTAATTTTTACCTACAGTTATGGAACTAAACTGCAGTCTTTCCTTAATTTTTGGAAACCAAATGCAGTAATTTCCTTAAATTAAGGAAATCAGTCAATTAATTTTCTCCTTGGAGCTTCTGAAGTGGTCCATTACACCATCACAAGTTCTCTACCTTGATCTTACAAATAGCCATTAGAAGCTTGATGGAAGATTGGGTATAAATTCATCTCTTTGGTGACCAAGCTAGCATCTCAATCCCATTAAGTTGTTTACAACATCTAGCTCAGAGAGCATAGCTTGGAAGTGCCTTGAGACTTTCTGTGATTTTTCTTTTTGCTTGGATTGAAGGTGGAGTGCTGTTCAGAGAAGAAGCAAGTGGAGTGTGGTTTGCAGCAAGAGCTTTATCAATGGATCGAGGTAATCCATCTAAAGTTTCATTTTTTAGATTCTTTAAAGTATTGAGAATCACGATTTCTTACATTGGTATCAAAGCAGATCCTGTTGGTTGTTGTAAACCCTTGCGGGCTCTTCTGTAGATTGGGCGAGGGATGGATTTGGGGAACTCTCGAAATTGAACGAGAATAACTAGGTGGGATTTAGCCAATGAATTGTGTTAAAAAATAGGTTAAATTGGAGAGAATGGATCAAGGCTCGATGGCTATGTTTGTGAAGCGGCCAACTTCCCTCTTTAACCTCGTCTTCACTTGGCATGTACACTCGTTCACCTCGATATTTCGGGTGGTACAAGGTTTTGGTTTGTCTTTCCAAGGAAGGAACAAAAAATATCCCTTTCAAGAATATATTTATGTATTTTGGCTTTACAGTGAAAAAGTCAAAATAACGATTAAAAAACTTTGGAAATTCCAACCCTGAATTGGATGACTGTTTCTTGTCAAACTTTATCTACTCATCTTAGTGTGGATGATTTGAAACATGAATTCGAATTGCAGTTGGAAAACTTAATGGATCTTAACATTCTCCCACTTGGTCCATACTTCCAAACTTAACGTCTCAACTTAAAAACCATTGATAATCTGTATTAAGTAATAGATACATGAATCATGGCGATAATTCCTCTAATGACGAGTATTATCTTCCATGTATTACTATGTATTTATTCTTATTAAAATTTATTGGGCAACAATTTCTTAATGAATAAACCTTACGTTTATTCTTGGTCCTTCTTAAATGAATTTTCTCAAATCAACTTAAGCAAAAAAATCACAATAATTAAGAATTTCATTAAAATAACATTGTCCATACAATAAGAAACTACACAATGGAACCAAGTCCCATATTCATTACATGATCCTTGAATTTAAATGGCGGCATGCCCTTAGTCAAAGGATCAACGATCATCAATTCAGTGCTCACGTGGTCAATGACCACTTTAGTTTCTTTAACACGTTCCCTTATAGCTAAATACTTAATGTCGATGTGTTTATCTCGACTCACACTTTTGTTATTTTTAGCCATAAATACAACAACTGAATTATCACAATATATTCTCAATGGCTTAGAGATAGAATCCATAATTCTAAGCCTAGAAATGAAACTCTTAAGCCATACACCATGTAAAGTAGCCTAAAACAGGAGACGAACTCGGCGTCCATAGTGGAAGTGGCAATCAAGGTTTTCTTGCCACTACTCCATGATACAGCTCCACCGACCATCATAAAAATATAACCTGATGTTGATTTGCGTGAATCAACAGATCCAGCAAAGTTAGAATCTGAGTAGCCAATTACTTCCAAGTTGTTCATCTGTCTATACATAAGCATGTAGTCTTTGGTTCCTTGAAGGTACCTCATTACTTTCTTTGTAGCTCTCGAGTGGTCTAAACCTGGATCACTCTAATATCATCCCAACATTCCCACAACAAATGCAATGTGAGGCCTTATGCAGACTTGAGCATACATTAGGCTTCCGACAACAGAAGCATATGGAATGTTCTTCATTTGTTCCCTTTCAAAGTCGTTCTTCTCGCATTGGTTCAAATTGAACCTATCACCCTTCACAATGGGAGCTACACTTGGTGAACAATTCTTCATCCGAAATCTCTCTAAAATTTTATTAATATAGGTTTCCTGTGACAGACCCAAGATGCCTCGAAATCTGTATCTATGGATCTTAATGCCAATGACATAAGATGCCTCACCCATATCCTTCATATCAAAATTTTTAGAAAGGAATTGTTTCACCTCATGTAGCAAACCCTTATCATTGGTTGCTAGCAAAATGTCATCCACATATAAAGCGAGAAAAAAATTTTTACTCCCACTAACTTTTAGGTATATACATTGATCCATAAAGTTTTCTACGAAACCGAAAGAAGAAATTACATTATGGAATTTCAAATACCATTGGCGGGATGCTTGTTTTAAACCATATAATGACTTCTTGAGCTTGCAAACCAATTGCTCACCATCACTAGAGTTGAATCCTTCACGTTGTTTCATGTAAACCTCGTCCTATAGATCTCCATTGAGAAAAGCCGTTTTCACGTCCATTTTTTGCAACTCTAAGTCAAAATAGGCTACTAATGCCATAATAATGCTCAAGGAATCTTTCCTAGATACACGAGAAAAAGTCTCCGTGTAGTCGATTCCTTCTTTCTTAGTGAATCCCTTAGCAACAAGTCTTGCCTTGTATCTCTCAATGTTGCCTAATGAGTCTTTCTTTGTCTTAAAGACCCATTTACATCCACTGGTTTTTGCACCATTAGGCAACTCAACAAGATCCGAGACTTCGTTACTCTTTATGGAATTCATCTCTTCCTTCATTGCATCGTACCATAATTCTGATTCTTTGCAACTCATGGCTTGTGAAAATGACTCGGGATCATTTTCGGCTCCAATGTTGAAGTCAGATTCTTGTAGATACACAACATAATCACTAGGAATTGTTGATCTCTTTGTTCTAGTAGATCTTCTTAATGTTGTACCATCATCTTCGTGAGAAGCATGTGGTTCAACTTGTTGTTCAAAAGTTCTTGGCAACTCTTGAACTCCTTGATCTACTAGAATATTGTCAGCAGCTTGTGGAACTTCAACGATTGGTTGTTCAACAACAGTTTGTACTTGAGGGTTGCTATGAACAATAATCAATGTATCACTTGAAGTGGAAGGTTGAGATTCTGAATGATCCTTCTCAGAAACTATGTTTCTGGTTTGATCGCTCTCACTGATCAAGTCATTTTCACGAAACTTCGCATTTCTTGATTCCACAATCCTAGTGTTGTGAGATGGACAATAAAATCTGTAACCTTTAGACCTTTTAGCATATCCAATGAAATACCCACTAATGGTCCTTGGGTCTAGCTTCTTCTCTTGTGGATTATAAATTCTCACTTCAGACGGGCATCCCCAAACGCGCATATGTCGCAAACTCGGTTTCCAACCTTTCCATAATTCAAATGGCATTTTAGGAATCGCCTTGGTTGGAAGTCAGTTTAATATATACACTGCCGTCTTAAGTGGTTCAGTCCACAAGGATTTAGGAAGATTGGAGCTGCTAAGCATACTCCGCACCATGTCCAATAATGTTGGATTTCTTCTTTCTGCTACACCATTCTGGTCGGGTGAACTAGCCATGGTGTATTGGGCAACAATCCCATGCTCTTGAAGAAATTTAGCAAATGGCCCAGGTGCTTTTCCATCTTTTGTGTATCTACCATAATACTCTCCACCTCTATCTCATCTCACGATATTAATTTGCTTGCCGCATTGTTTCTCTACTTCAGGCTTAAATATCTTAAAGGCATCTAATGCTTCGCTCTTTTTATGAAGCATGTAGAGATACATATATCGTGAGTAATCATCTATAAAGGAGATGAAGTATCTGTGACCATGTGAGTCCATGTCTGGACTACATATATCAGTATGTATGATTTCTAATATGTCCAAACTCCTATTGGCACCTTTCTTTGACTTGTTGGTCTCCTTTCCCTTTATGCAGTCCACACAAGTATCAAAATCAGTAAACTCCAGAGTATTAAGTACCCCTTCATTTACCAATCTTTTAATTCTTTCTATGGAGATATGACCTAGTCTCTGGTGCCATAATTTAGAGGAATCTTCTTTAATAACACATCTTTTAGTGCCAGTGTGAACATGCATTGAATCATAAGTAGCATTGTTTTGTAAATTAATGCAGTAAAGATCATTAGACAAGATACCATTCCCAACATAATCATATTTATAAAATAGACTCAAATATTTTTTTCTGAAAAGTTTAAGGAATATCCAAAAAGTAGAAGCTTTGAAACTGAAATCAAGCTTCTAGAAAAGCTTGGAACATAAAAGGTCTTTTCTAATTCTAAAACAAAGCCACTACTTAAAGTTAAATAACATGTTCCTATAGCTTCCACATGTGAGCCCATCTTGTTTCCTGATAAGATGCTTTGCTCACTTCCCACTGGTTTCCTTAGGTTTTGCAAACCCTGCAAGGAATTCGAAATGTGTATTGTTGATCGAGAAGTAATCCACCATGTGTTAATATTAACATTAACCATATTAGATTCATAACAAACAAATGAGATCAAATTACCTTTGTGTGCAAGCCATTTCTTAAATTTGGCGCATTCCTTCTTCATGTGTCCCTTATTCTTACAGAAGAAACACTTGGAATCCTTCTTGATACCGGCTTGGGGAGGTACTTTACCTTTCCCTTTCCGATTGGCTTGAGATTTGCCCTTTCCACGTGTTTTCACCATTGAACTCTCTCCCAGTTCCATCACGAGTCCTTCCTCTTGAACACACATGGTCATGAGTTCATTGATTCACCATTTGTCTTTATGTGTGTTGTATGAGATTTTAAAACATCCATATTGGTGCGGAAGGGTGTTCAAGATGTAGTGCACTAGGAAAGACTCCGATATATCAACCTCGAGTTTCTTCAATTGAGGCACAGTGTCCCTCATGTGCATGATGTGCTCGCGCACACCTTTCACACTAGTGAGCCTTAGGGATGCGAACTTTACGATTAGGGTGCTTGTTAGTGCCTTGTCTGAAGTGACGAATTGATCGTCAATGGCCTTCAACAAGTCTCTGACCTTTTCATGCTGATCAACGGAACCACGAATTCCAGCTGAAATTTTAGTCTTGATAAACATCATGCTTAGACAATTGGATCGCTCCCATCGTTCATAAAGCGTGATGTCTGCTGTAGTGTTGGTATTAGTGAGTGCCGGTGGTTCATCTTTCCTAATAGCATAATCTATGTCCATCCACCCCAAATGAAGGAGAATCCTCGCCTTCCAAACCTTAGAGTTATCTCCCTTAAGTTCGGGAATGTCACAACGAATTTCAGAGAAATTTATAGGTTGTACTACTGCATCAAAATTAAAAATCACATGCTTATGTTAAAATTTGAGGCTTAATAAAATTTCATGTTTTACCAATTTAAATCATGCTCAAAATTGAATCTAATGACATAAAAGTTGCGTGTGGGCTAAATTTTTAATTCAAGCAGATTCAATTATTCATTGTTTTGAACTTTATGATAAAACTATTCATTCATAACTCGTGTGGGTAGGTTATGAAATTTTATCCTAATTAATTACATAAATATAATAAAAATTCCTCTCAGATAAAATTTATTATATTTATTCTAATTAATTACAAGTTAATGTCTAAATAATCTTTATGTGATCTAAACAATCAAAATATATAATTTTATTTAATTAAAGATGATGTGGCAATTCTTAATTAAATAAAATTATATAGATCACAAGACGTTATATAGACAACAATTTAACGAGTAAAAATAATGTTTACTGAAAAGAGTAAGTCAAATTGACATTTTAAGTAAACTCCATATAACGTAAATGACTCCCAAACGATTGTTCAATTTATAAAAAAAGCCTGGAGATTGACTTAAGCAACATTGATCTACTTTGCACTTGCATGGCAAATGAACTTCGAAGGCTAGCTCGCTTGACTTCACATCCGTCCTTAAGTTTATAAATAATATATATTATATATATATATATATATAATATATATATCTATATTAATTTCTTTCATCACAATTTTTTTACTTTGCCAAAATGGCATGCATTTTTTAAATTTTCCAAATATAAATTCCTTTGGCAAAAAAGGATTGAATCTTAGTGATAACAATGTATATGTAGTATATGAATAACCCATTTTTACCAAATGTATTAAATTACATAACCAACTTCATATATAACATATTCGTTATTAATCAAACCCTTATAAAATAATTCATATTCGTTATAAATATCTCATAAAAATAAAAATTGGTTCAACAAATAATTAAAAGGTTATTTTTAATGCATATATATACCTAAATAACCATATGAATTATTTTATATGGATAATATCCCATAAAAAATGGAAACAAAGTTAGTGATTATAAGCCATTGTTTATATTCGTGGAGCAACTAGTCAAGTTATTGATGAAATAAGAGACGACCAAGCTCCAGCCAAAATTATAAAATAAAAATTTACTAAATATTTCAAAAACAGCTCTCCAGTATCAAAAAGTTGTACAATTGTAATCTTGTTATTTGTGTTTTCTTTAACGTAGTGGAAAGAGTCTATTTATGATCCCTCCACAGCCATAATGATAATAAGCAAGCATAATATAATCAGCTACAGTAACAAACGATCATTTATTTTCAAGTCCGAGCAAGTAACATTCACGCGTCACGAATTAAAAGCCAACAAGTAACAAGTTTTCAAAGCCATCCACCCACGATTAGTTTGATAACGAATTGGGCAGGCTTGTGTCAGGTAAGCAAGGCACTGATGTGCGAGGCTGCACATGACAATGAGGTTCCCAGTATTGGTAATCCCTTGGGTCCCGACATTGTGGGTTTCCATTTCAGGGAACCGCCCCAAGCAGGACCATTGGGTGAAAGCCAAGAGAGTAGAACTAAAAGGAACCATGTATTACAAATTGCTTCATAGGGTTTGAAAGCAAGTGCATTAGGAAATAAGATATGGTGGGCTGCTAAATGAAATGTTTCCATTGCTAACATGCATTGAGAGTCTAATTAGTATCTCGGCAATTGTCCATAGTGTTTTCTTTATGCTATCTATTTTTCTTGATGCAATGGATCAATCATTATGTACCATTTCCATTGAGATAGCTCTGAGTAGACTAGAAAATCCATTCATCTATTATTCATTAAATTATGCCTGTCTCTTGTATGTTCTTGTGTTAACGTAATTGATGTAGTCTGTCTCATTAATGACTCTGACATTAGTTAGAGAGTAAATTGAGTTTGGTTAGTTTGTTATAATCATTTAATCCCATTCAGCATGAATATTTTGCCATATGTTAGTGTTATAAATGGTATGGGGTATTTTATTTGTAATGTTGCCTTCAAGAATTGCTCGTTTTCATCCTTCACTGAAGCTAATCTCACATGCTATGTAGTAGCTTTGTTGTTGAAGACATCCAATTGTCATGTTCCAAATAAGGAGGGGCAGGAAGAAAAATGCATGATATCATAGAAATAATTTAATATTTCATTTCACTGGTTTCTTGCATGTCATGGAAGGCATCATCCATGTGGATCTGCAAGGCATGGGTTATGTGGACCTGTAAGGTACTAAGGGTCATACTATACAGATCCACAGCAGGTAGAGGTGCAACAAGACTCAAGCCAAAATAAGAATGAACAAACAACCTTCAATACATAATGACTTATATATGTTAAGTTTTATAATTAATGGAGAGGAGCACATATTTATCTCTCTGTAGTTTTGAGAGATGTCAAATTGAAATAATTGACATGACGGAGTACTTAAAAGTTAATACATACATTATTATGTATTTTAGGTTTGTTTATGTATCATTGGGCTGAATTTTGTGCTTTGTTAGTTTATATGGTGCAAGCTCTTTGAGGCTTTTCGGCTTAGAAAATTTATTATGTGTGGGTTCATGGGAGCTGTGTTATGTGGGGCATTGTCTTTATAAGTATGGCATAAAACGGTGGTTTTGGTTGGTTTGTTGGTTGATGTACAAGTTGAACACTTTCAGACTTAGAGGCTAACCTTTTAGTCAAGAGCAACCCTTATATAAGTTAACCTTTCAAAACCTTTCAATCAGGACTGACCTTTCGAAGGGTTCGTTCTTTCCAGCCCAACTCTTTCCTGCATTTGCTGTTCTTTTCTTTTCGCGAGTCATTAAATTACTAAACTGTGCTCATATTTAATTTGCGTAAAGGAGTGCTTTAGTTTTAATTTTATTTATCTTATGAGAAAAATAGATTGTTTGCTGGTCTATTTTTGTTTGTTTTATAAACTTAAGGACAGAGCCTGAAGTCAAGCTAGCTAGCCTTCGAATTGCATTTGCTATGCAAGTGCAAAGTAGATCAATGCTGCTTCAGTCAATCTCCGGGTTTTCAGTTATGAATTGAAGAATCGATTTGCAGTCATTTACGGTAATGCTGACTGCAAATTGACATTTTAAAATAAAGAATAATGTTTAGTGATCCATATAATTTTAATTAATTAGAGAATAGCCACAACATCTTTAATTAAATAAAATTATATATTTAGATTGGTTAGATCACATAAAGATTATTTAGACATTAAATTGTAATTAATTAGACTAAATATAATAAATTTTATCCCACAGGAATTTTTATTATATTTATGTAATTAATTACGATAAAATTTCATAACTTACCCACAGGAGTTATGAATTAGTAGTTTTATCATAAAGTTCAAAAACAATGAATAATTGAATCTGCTTGAATTAAAAATTTAGCCCACAGGCAATTTTTATGTCATTAGATTCAATTTTGAAGCATGATTTACATTGGTAAAACATGAAATTTTATTAAGCCTCAAATTTTCTATATTTCTTCAAGAGCATGGGATTGTTGCCCAATACACCATGCCTCGTTCACCCGACCAGTATGGTGTAGCAGAAAGAAGAAATCGAACATTATTGGACATGGTGCAGAGTATGCTTAGGAGCTCCAATCTTCCTAAATCCTTGTGGACTGAAGCACTTAAGGCGGGAGTGTATATATTAAACCGAGTTCCAACCAAGGCAATTCTTAAAACGCCATTTGAATTATGGAAAGGTTGGAAACCGAGTTTGCGACATATGTGCGTTTGGGATGCCCATCTCAAATGAGAATTTATGATCCACAAGAGCAGAAGTTGGACCCAAGGACCATTAGTGGGTATTTCATTAGATATGTTGAAAGGTATAAAGGTTATGAATTTTATTGTCCATCTCACAACACTAGGATTGTGGAATCAAGAAATGTGAAGTTTCTTGAAAATGACTTGATCAGTGGGAGCGATCAAACCAGAAACATAGTTGATGAGAATGATCGTTCAGAATCTGAACCTTCCACTTCAAGTGATAGATTGATTATTGTTCATAGCACCCCTCAAGTACAAGCTGGTGTTGAACAACAAATCGTTGAAGTTCCACAAGCTGCCGACGATATTCCAGTAGATCAAGGAGTTCAATAGTTGCCAAGAACTTTTGAACAACAAGTTGAACCACATACTTCTCAGGAAGATGATGGTACAAAATTAAGAAGATCTACTAGACAAAACAAATCAGAAATTCCTAGTGATTATGTTGTGTATCTACAAGAATCTGACTACAACATTGGAGCTGAAAATGATCGCGAGTTCATCTCCTGTTTTGAGGCTACTTTACATGGTGTATGGCTTAAGAGTTTCATTTCTGGGCTTAGAATTATGGATACTATCTCTAAGCCATTAAGAATATATCGTGATAATTTAGCTGCTGTTTTTATGGCTTAAAACAACAAAAGTGGGAGTCGAAATAAACACATCGACATTAAGTATTTAGCTAAAAGGGAACATGTTAAAGAAAAGAGAGTGGTCATTGAGCACGTCAGCACTGAATTGATGATCGTTAATCCTTTGACCTAGGGCATGCCACCATTTAAATTCAAGGATCATGTAATGAATATAGGACTTGGTTCCATTATGTAGTTTCTCATTGTATGGACAATATTATTTTAATGAAATTCTTAATTATTGTGATGTTTTTTCTCATATTTATGTGCACTTTAAGTTGATTTGAGAAAATTCATTTAAGAAGGACGAAGAATAAACATAAGGTTTATTCATTAAGAAATTGTTTCCACATAAATTATAATAAGAATAAATACATAGTAATATATGGAAGATAATACTCGTCATTAGAGGACTTATCGCCATGATTCATGTATCTATTACTTAATACAAATTATCAATGGTTTTTAAGTTGAGACATTAAGTTTGGAAGTATGGACCAAGTGGGAGAATGTTAAGCTCCATTAAGTTTTCCAACTGTAACCTACAATTGTGGAACTAAACAACAGTCCTTCCTTAATTTTTGGAAACCAACTGCAGTAATTTCCTTAAATTAAGGAAATCAACTGCAGTTAATTAATTTTCTGGCTGGAGCTTTTGAAGTGGTACATTACTCCATCCAGAATTCTCTACCTTGATCTATGGAACACCTGACACATAGCCATTAGAAGCTTGATGGAAGCTTGGCTATAAATTCATATGTTTGGTCCCCAAGCTAGCATCTTAATCCCCTTCAGTTGTTTACGCCGTCTAGATAAGAGATCATAGCTTGGAAGTGCCTCCAGACTTTCTGTGATTTTTCTTTTTTCTTGGATTGAAGGTGGAGTGTTGTTTCAGAGAAGAAGCAAGTGGACTCTGGTTTGCAGCAAGATCGTTATCAATGGATGGAGGTAATCGTGGACATATAAAGTTTCATTTTTTAGATTCTTTAAAGTATTCGGAATCGTTGTTGTAGATTTCTTACATGGGTAGATTTGTTAGTGAGTGGATTGATAATAATATTAGGAAGAAGTCTACTATATAACAATGTTGTTAATGGCTTTGATTTAATATGACATTTACATGTGGTTTGAGGTAAGGCAGTGGGTGTGTTTGATTTGTTCATTGTTTTTTATATGTTGTTTTATTCATAATTATCTTGGTTTATCAGCGTGCTTAAATAAGCCATTTCATATTCTACAAGAAGCCATTTCATATTCTACAAGCGGTAGGAGCATGTAAAATTGTTTGGGGTTAAATTTTTATTGTTGGTATTTCGCCAATGTTAATCATGTCTAATTGTAACCAAGAAACATTATGATTATTGGTGCATTAAGATGCTTACCTTTTTTATTGGAACATATCTGTGGGATATTTTTGAATGGCTTTATGAGGAGCCAAACTCATTGGAATGGAGAAAGGAAGAAGAATGTTCAAGCTTTGTTCCACATTGACATAGCTCATGATAAGACCTCATTTCCAAGAATATCATGAGAAACAACTCCCAAATATGCTGGCACACTGTAGACTAAGCTTACCAAGGCAGTGATCAAGTTAAGGTGGTCAGGCTTCACACATTGAAGTGAGAGTTATATAATTTGACTACCCAAGAAGTTGAAAGTATTAGTGACTATTGTGTGAGAGTGAAAGGGGTCCTCAATAAAATGGCTATACTTCGAGGAACTGTAAGTAATGTTGTTTTAATTAAAAAGGTATTGACATGTTTAACACCTAGATGGAATCATGTAGCCATAATCATAGAATAAAGTAAGAATTTGACGAAACTAATGTTTTATCAATAGGTTTGATCCGTCATGCCTCATGAAGAAAGATTGAAGGACACTCTTGAAGTTGTAGATAAAACGTTTTCCTCCAAATGACAAATTACTAACAATGAAGATGCAAGCAACAATAGTGCCAAAAGAAATCAAGGCCAAGGTATATGGCAAAACCAAAATCCTTCAAGAGGTAGAGGAAGAAGTGGATCAATAAGAAGAGGTAATTTGAGAGGAAGAGGTAGAGGTAGATTTGATAAGAAAAATGTTCAATTTTACTTGACCACTTTGAAAGAGAATGCTGATTGAAAGAATTTAAAAATTCTAACTATGCTCAAGAAAGTAGTGAGTATCCTTGACATCACTTATTTTTATCTTATGCCAAATGTGAAAATACTAGTAAAGATGTTTGGTACCTAGATTTCCAGTTTCTCCAGTCAATTTTTACATATCATGTGCATCTTTAACTTTTAAGAGTTTTCTCAAACCAAAATATCCAACCTTCAAAAGGTATGTGTTGACAATCAATACATTTCTAGGCTTCAGCTCCAGGTGAATAATAACATTTGCTCCATTGTGGAGATAAGCCATTCCCCTTTCTATATGGAGAGCAAAGTTAATAGTTGTCCCAGTAGGCAAAGCTCCTTTCTCTTTAAGAAACTGATGTAGGTCCCCCCATGAAGGAACTTATTTATCAGCATCAAAGGTGGTTTCTTTGCGACTGCACCAAGAAACTGACAATATTAGGATGCCGCAACTTCACTAGTAATTCAACCTCATTTTTGAAGTCCTATACCACCATTTTATCATCTGAAAGAGTAGGTAAAATTCTCTTCACTGCAACTCGCGTACCACCATTTTGCTTTTAGCATTTCTCCAAAACAACCCTTTCCAATGGGAGTAAAATTTGAGAAGGCCATATTGTTGGGGTCGATTTCCCAATCACATTTATGTGGCAGGGTTGGTGTAACTTGCTTGGCCTCCAATCAACTACCATGATTTCCCAAAGATTCTGCACCATGCCTTTTTTTTTAGAAGTTCAATCATAGCCTGCTAATTAGCGCCCTCTGCATCTGCAAGTGGCGAGTTCTTCCAGCATTCTTGAACATTAACATCGGCGTTATGGTGAAGAAGGCATTAGGCCACTTCGAAGCACCTGTAGAGAGCCGCCACATGAAGGGGAGTCCTGTTATCATAATCCTAGCATTTACGAGGCTTGAATCTTTCTTTAACAACTTATCCAAGTCCTTGTGATTGTCGTTACAGAAGTGCCATAGGACTAAGGAAGTCTGTGAGGGTCTTTCCTTGCCTCTACGGGCATGGTGCGGTGGACCTCCTCCTTAGGTCAACATCTCAAATGGAGCTATGAATCATTTATGATGGACAAACAAAAAACTAAAATCAATACAAATATACTCTATTATTTCCCTCAGCCCAGGAGCCCCCAGAGCACTGAGGGCTCTCATATCAATTTAAAATATTAATATGCACAATATATGTATTCTATTCATTAAAATAAGATTACACATATACAAAGTGTTGTTTCAAGACAGGGAGACTATTTTGGACACACAATTTGTTGGTTGAAGAAATCTCTCAACCACACATCAAACTACGAACAATTAAATATAGCCAACTCTTATAAAATAAGAACTTACTTCTTACGTAGAAAGAATCACAACTAGAGACAAGTAATAATTAGATATTCCAAAAGATATTTTGTACACTAATAATACAAATGATAAATGGAAGAGACCTACAAATTTATTCTCTCTCAATCTCCCCTAGAACGATAGGATTTCACCAGAGAAACCAAGAGTAGTTCGAATTCTCTATCTATTAGAATAGGAGAGAGATTTCGTGGGTATGGAAATCACGTTGATCCTAAAATGCATTTGGAACTTGAAGAAAAAGAAACAATAGTTGATAGCTTAAGAACTGAACTTTAGGCCTTTCTGAAGCCAAAAGAGAAAAAAACTTGAGGAGTGAGGTGTGATACGAAAAATATGGTAGGGAAGGATGATGGCCTGGGTGCAGGCGATATGGATAACCTCTCAAATCTGGTACCAATTTCCTCAATATCAGCCCCAATTTCTCCCTCTGCCTCAATTGGTGTATCAGTCATTAAACTGACAGCTTCATGGATTTCATCCAATTGCAAAAACCCTTGTTAATTGACAAACAGGGCTCTGCTCCTATGAGAACTGTAATTTTAAAATAATTATGCAAAACACTATCGACAACTTTTAGTGAGGAATTTATACAATATACTATCGACAGGTTTAATGCCCTTCCTTCTTCCTTTTTCCCGATGTGATAACTGACAATCGCTATTGACGATTTCTGAAGCATTGACACTTTATTCTTCCCACCTCCAGGTTTGCAATGAGATCATCTCCATGGACCTGACGCCTCTCTCCAGCCTGCTTTATAATGTTGCAGTTCCAAAACGTCGGAGTTTCACACTTCGGTAGTTCCAAAGGCTCTCTACTCCACTTGCATTTCTCTGATGTGATATTATTCTGGACCTGATATGGGCATGAACCAATCTAATAAGGTTTCACGTCCGGGACAATGTTTTGCTTAAAGAAATATCATGAATCCTCTGTGTGAATAGAGTTGTCCACATAACTTTGTAAAATAACTTAGGAAGCCTGCATGCGCGAAAATAAAAAAAAGGATCCTAAAGGCTTCAATCAAGCATCATGCTGGAAAATAGGGCAAATTCATCACTTCTCAACTCCTAGTAAAAAAAGTTAGCCGATACGTGCATACAAATTTTCAATTAGCAGAAGGTAATTAATTCAGATAAATAGAGAGAAAAGGTTTCAAGGGATAATGCTTCCCCCCCCCCCCCCCCC
>APFE030584879.1:750-15474 GCA_000404065.3 Pinus taeda | reverse complement strand
TACACGCGTTTAACTAAGGGCAATGTCGCGTACAGGGAATAAAACACTGTTTTTTAGATTTTGGACCAGGTCTAGAAGGAGGGGTTGCCCTAGGCCATGAGTGCAGCATCACAAACCATAATAGTGAGATTTGGAGCTATAACACTCAGGTTAAAATCATATAGAGGAGCAACCATCGAAATACTCAACACCTTTGTGGAAACTCAACTCACTAAAATTTCAAGGAACTACAATTTGCATGCTCACAGTTTGGAAACATTTGCCAATACTTGTAAGCTGCCATTTGGGCCTTCTCATCTTTTCACAGCTGAAATCAAACACAGACCAAGTATTCCAGACAATGTAAAAAATTGGCAAGTATTTGAGAGTGACACTCAGATCAATAATTTCTTGACTTTAAAGGAAGAATTTTCTAGCATTAATATAGACACAGGCACTGTTTGTGAAGTTGAACAAATGCATAAAATGCAAACACATATTGCAGCTCAAGCAGCAAATCAGATTTTGCATCCAACAATCTTTACCGGCAAAGAATTACAAGAACTGAAAGAAATGAACTTTGAGGAAACTGTTGGAGGTGAAGCTGAGGTGATTGAGTTGAAGGACAATTGTTTACCTCCAGGATTGGCTCCTCTTGAGGACATTTTTGACTCAAATGATATTCCAAGGAAACCCAAAATGTAGCCATTAAACACAGAAATTGAGGACTGCAATATAGGCACTGAACAGAATCCTAAAATGATAAAATTGTCCAAAGCTCTGCCTCCTGACCAGAAACTGAAATATATTGAACTGTTCAAATAATTTCAAGATGTTTTTGCATGGAACTATGAAGATCTTGAGTCCTATGATACTTCTGGATCCAACATACAAAACCCCTAAAAGAAAAACAGAAACCTTTCAAACAAAAGCTTAGAAGGGTAAATCCTGTACTTCTTCCTCTCATTGAAAAAGAAGTCAAGAGAATGTATGAAGCTGTGATAATTGCACCTATTAGATTTTCAGAATGGATCTCAAATCTAGTGCCCACTAGGAAGAAAACGGGAGAAATAAGACTGTGTGTTGATTTGAAATCTGAACAAAGTCTCTCTGAAAGACCACTATCCCTTACCCAAGATGGACCACATCTTACAAAGGGTAGTGGGAGCTTCTAGAATTTCACTGCTAGATGGGTTCTCGGGCTTTAATAAGATCTTAGTTCACCCTGATGACCAAGACAAAACTGCTTTTACAACACCTTGGGGAACTTTCAAGTATGTAAAAATGCCTTTCGGACTCAAAAATGCAGGGGCAACATTTCAACGAGCCATGGACATAGTGTTTGCTAAAGAAATTCATGATTTCCTAGTCATATACCTAGATGATCTTACTGCATTTTCCAAATCAGACCAGGAACACCTAGATCATCTCAGACAAGTGTTTTTCATCTGCAGAAAATATGGTATATCACTAAATCCAAAGAAATCATTATTTGGCCTAGAAGAGGGCAAACTGTTGGGCCACATAATCTCAAAAGATGCTATAAGAATTGATCCTTACAGAATACAGGCCATTTTGCAAATTTCTCATCCTAGAAATATTAAAGAACTGCAAGCTTTCCTAGGGAAAATCAATTTTCTAAGAAGATTCATACCCAACTTGGCTGAACTGATAAGATTTTTGAACAACATGCTAAAGAAAGATTCTAAGGTCAAGTGGATAATAGAAGCTAAACAAGCCTTCGAAGAAATCAAAATATCTCTAACTAAAACACTAGTCCTCACAAGCCCGTAATTTGACAGAGACTTTATAATCTTCTCCTTTGCCTTAGAACATACTATTCCTGCTGTCTTGCTACAAAAAAATGACCAAGGATGTGAAAATCCCATAGATTTTTTCAGAAAAGCACTTAGAGATGCACCACTTAAATATCAAATCATGGAAAAACAAGCTTATGCCCTTGTAAAAGCCATTAAGGACTTCAGAGTGTATATCTTATATTCTCATGTAATTGCTTATGTGCCAAATATTGTTGTCAAGGACATTCTAACTCAAGAAGGAATTGAGGGCAAAAGAGGCAAGTGGATAGCTAAAATTTTGGAATATGACATTGAAATTAAACCAACAAAGCTAAAAAAAGGACAAGGATTAGCAAAACTTATGACTGAAACCAATTTTCAGGCCCTTGACATCAATCAACTAGATAATGAACAGGAGATGGCGACTCCACAGATCAATCAAGCCTTTTTACAATCACCTTGGTATATTGACATAATTTATGTATTGTTAAACCTACAGGCTCCTCCAGGGTTATCCAAAACTAACAAAAGACTTCTGAAAATGAAGGCTTCAAAGTTTTGTATTATAGATGATGCTTTGTTTTGGAAAAATCATGAAGGCATTTCATTGAATTGCTTAACAAAGGATGAAACTGACAAAGTGTTGAAAGCATTTCATGCAGGGGACTATGGTGGACATTTGTATTAGAAATCGACTACTGATAAAATCCTAAGGGCTGGATTTTATTGGCCTACTTTATTTGCTGATGTCAAAAGTTTGTAACTTCTTGCCACAAATGCCAAATCTTTGAAGGCAAGAAGAAGTTGCTACCCTTGCCCCTCAAGCCAATTTCCACTGAGAGACCATTTCAACAATGGGGTCTAGACTTCATTGGGGAAATCCACCCTTCATCCTCTGGCCAACACAAATGGATCCTTACTGCCATTGATTACTTCACCAAATGGATAGAGGCCATCCCTTGTAGACAAGCCAATGATTCAGTCATCATGCAATTTTTAGAGACCAACATACTGTCCAGATTTGGTTGTTCTGAAAAAATTATAACAGACAATGCTGCTGCTTTTAAATCCAAGAGAATGATCAATTTTTGTCATAAATACCACATTACCTTAGGCCACTCCATAGCCTATTATCCTCAAGGTAATGGTTTAGTTGAGTCATCTAATAAGAGCTTGATCAATATCATTAAGAAAGTATTGGAGGAAAACAAGAAAAACTGGCATAAAAAGCTTATCAATGCATTATGGGCAGACAGTTTGACCACAAAGAGATCCATTGGAACCAGTCCATATGAATTGGTTTATGGCATGGAGGCTAGATTCCCTTCATCCTTGCGAGTCCCTGTGATGAAATTACTGCAAGAAGTGTAGGCAGAACCAAATGACATTCAGAGAAGAATCAATCAGAGTATTCATTTACAACAAACAAGAGAAGAGGTGTATCAAAGATCTCAGATTCTACAAGAAAAGCTAAAGAAGATATTTGATAAAAGGACTAAAGCAGAGGATTTTTATGTTGGAGACAAAGTTTTGAAATGGGACTCAAGAAGGGAAGATAAAGGAAAACATGGGAAGTTTGACTTCCCGTGGAGAGGCCTTTTACCATCTAGGCTGTGCAAGGAAACAACACCTATTTTTTAAGAAGCCTGGATGGCACAGGAACAGAAGATGGACCAGTTAATGGTCGGATGCTCAAGCATTATTTTGATCCGGTTTGTTGATATATCAGCAGTCTAGTTTGTACATAAAAGATGTTTACTTTTTGCAGTTTATTACATCAATAAAGAAGTAGGGAATATGTATCAAATTTTGAGGAACAGTCAAGGAACTATCTTACCTTTTTGTGATACCTGTTAGTTTATCAGAAGAATTGAAGAAGAGGACTTGGGAGCTATAAATATGACAACAAGTAGTCAGACAAATTATCCCAAAATAGAGCTGCAATTATTTGAGTGAGTTCATGAGAAATTAAATGTTGGAGAGGTACAATTTTGTTTGTAGCAAAAGGGAAAATTTCAGAATACAACAAGAATTGAATATAAGGCCATCTGACATATTTTTCTTGGCTTTTCACCAGGAAAATCCATCCCCAAGTGGAGCCACTGTTAGGTTCCTATACCAATAGGTATCATTTTTCATGATTGACATTGATAAGGCCTAATATGTTCAAACCTTTGGTTGGTTACAAAGGTGTTCCATATTCCAAGAAAACAAAAAATTTAAAAATGAAAAGAGGTTATGTCCTAATAGAAAAATCAAAGGGAAAAAAGAAGGAAATGGTCAAGAAAGAAAGCAAATGAACCCCAAAGAAAAGACTAGGAAAGTGTGCTAGTCCAAAATGCCACTACTGTTCCATTTTTGAAAAATTTCATTGTGTGTAGTTGATTGATTCATGTCACAGTTAACAGATGGCCAAACAGCTCAATCTTGGCCAAATTCATGTTTGAATTTCTTGTCTTAGAGATAGTGAATAAAGTCTGTCCAAACAGTTCAAGCTTGGCAGACAAATAGCTAGGTAGAGAAGCGAAGGGTCTCAACAGCTAAATTTGAGCCCCTGGAAGAAATAAGGGTAGACTTAGATAGGAGGGCAGCTAAAGGAAAAGAAAAGAACAAGGGTTTTCTAGTTCAAATGCACCCAAGCAAGAAAGAAGAAAAAATGCTAGGATCAGTAGGCTGGGTAGGTAGTTTTGATGTTGCAGAAGCAGGTTTATGAACAATTTTGTCTTTTGAAGATGATTCACCTCATCACTATTCTAAACACCATGGCAACTAGGTGGTGACAGATCAAATGATGCATGTCTAACTTCCCATCATTCCCCTCCCATCAATCACTCACTAACGTCCCCTCCAAGGACACTGAGATCTGCTCAGTGCTCCTAGTTCACTTCATTTTATGAAAAAGATTAAGTAAAACTATGTTTTTACTTAGGCAAAGGAAGCCACATTTCTTGTGTAAAATGCTTTTATTCCATTATGCTAAGTTTCCCAAACTCCATAGCTTGGTATCCTTTCATCTCCCTATGCCTAAGTTTTTCACTTTTAACTTAGTGCTTTTTGTTTAAAACTTATTTTTCATATTAACATATTGACTTTACTATATAGTTCCTATATAAGATTTTTCCCTTTCCTGTATTATATTAACATGTAAAAACCCTGAAGAATTTAATACCCTGGCCCCTGGCTAATTATAGCCATATGGTAATATTACGGGAGTTACTGGTTCATTCGGGGCCATTAACAACCCTCCGCCTATAAAAACATCAGAATTTATTTAACATTTCATTAAATAAATAGCTGGACCCACAAAACCCCATAACTAAAGGTTATACCTGCAAAAACATTATAAAACGTTGGTTTGTATGGTGGTCCCTGCGCCCTAGCTCCCCGTCATCTCCGTCACCTATCAACTGCTAGATTGAGGCTCATAGATCGGACGACCCATGTCAATATCGGAACACCCTCCGATGGCCGAATGATAGCGCCCGATGAAAAGCGGTATTCCCGCCGTACAAAAGACATGCGTCGCCCGCCTGGTATCATCGCATCCCCTCCGCCCGAAACAACTTTTGCCCAAAAGCGGTGTGAGGAATACCATATACCACCCTCGCTGAACCCCCGATGACATCATCTGATGACATCACCCCCACGTCACTACTGCCACCTTAGCTCCATGTCATCTACCACGTCACCTGACACGTCATCTTTCGTACCCCGCTACACGACAAAAATTTATGTCATGCTAACGTCACACAAAAAAAGCGCCAAAAAGCCCATAAAGCCAAATTTTTTGTCAAAACCCGTGAATATGTCATTTTCACGCATTTCCTATTGGTTGCGTTTACGGAGCCTGTGCATGCAAATCCTGACAAAGTCGACCACTAGAACTCCAGTCCGCCACCGGACCAGCATACTTCTGCCTTCCACGCTACAAACTGTCATCCAAACCTGCAAATTAGTCGTGTGCGCATCCAAAACCTAGGTATTTACCTGCTTTACCCTCTGAACCTGTGTTTTGAAAGTTTTCCAATGTAAAATCACACCAAAAAGGCCGAATTCTGGATTAAATTCTGTGTATAGCTTTCATATCAATAAGCCAAGACTGCTCTGTTACGTACTTCTCACCAAAAAACCTGCACATTTCGTGTCTTGCTATACAATTCACCCAGGGAGCCGATAAAAACAAGTATTTACCCAAATGTTGTTCCCAAGCCCACTGTTTTTAACTTTCCTCTACAAATTTTCCAAAAAAAATATGCCCAAATTCAAGCTCAAATTGTCAAACTATTTTCTACAAGCGCACCATTACCACTGTTTTTGTCCATTTTGACCGAAAAACCCTGAAAGCTTCATTTTCCACTGTGAGATTCACCCAACAAGTTAAAATTTGAATTAACTTCAGTCTGCAACTCCTGGAGAAAAAATCCAGAACTACTATTGGGTCTATTTTGTGCCTCAAAAGACCAAAATTCCAAATTAAAAAATCACAGATAGTTGAGCAATGGAGGATCCAGTGGCCCTGAATGTTGCACCTCTCAATGATCCACACAAAGAACTGGAGTGGATACCTTTAGCTGACAGGGATTTCTAGATTAATGACTTAATTGGTGACAAGCCTCACCTCCAAGCTTTTTGTGAAATTAGGAATAGCCACCACAGTAATGCCGATGTCTATGGAATTTGGGAGTCCAACATGCCCATGTACTACCTCCCTTCAATGAATGTATTCCCTAACCTCATTCACCAATGCCATGCCAATTATGAGCCCATTCAAAAAGAAGTGATGGCCCCTTCTAGAAATGTCCTCTTTTACATCACCCCTGAATCCATAAATGAAATGCTACACTTCAGGCCCACTCAATCTCTGACTCCTCTTTCCATGGGACTTTTGCTTGACCAAGGTGCCAAATTGCCCAGCTCAGAGATAACCAGATTAACTCAATTATTCATGAGACCAGATTGCCAACACCGAGGCCCACCCCCATATGTGCATGCTTGGTTCATTGAGGCAGGAAGATTCATTATAGACATGATATCCTACATCTTAGGATTTAAAACAAGTGAGCATGTCGATGAGACCACATTAGTTTTGTTATCCATGTTTACTCTAGGACAACCCCTTGCTGTCAAATATGATTATGCCACCTTCATAGCTGATAAGATCCATGAGAAATTCATGAGCATGGATAGAGAAAGAGTGTTTAAATACACATCATACATATATCATTTGTTGTTGCTCAATCAACCAGATAGTTTTCAAATTTCCCTTAGAAAATTAGATCTCAAAGGAGAGCGAAGGTCTGTAATCTTCTGGACCTCAGTCTTCCACCATGTTAATAACTCCCCTTATACTTACTGTGAATTCATTGACCTGTTCATACATCCAGCCTCTTCCTTATTGCTGACAACTCCTCTTGCTAGACTCTCTGATGAAATGCAAAAAAATTTACAGCTCTCCAAAAGCTACAACATAGGTGAATGGTACTTTTACTAGAATCACACTGAAATCTGAATATATGGCTGTGAACTATGCCCCTACAAGCTACCCAAATTTGTGCCTATGAGGCTGTTTGCACTGGAGTACTTCAAGCAGTTTATCCATACAGACATAATCCATTTCTACAAGGCTAAGAAAAAGGCACAGCTGAAAATAAGAAATCAATTGGGCCCTTTTATCTTCAACAAAAGGGAAGCCTGGGAAGAGGCTGATAAGATTTTAGGGGAGCAACTTAAGCTGAAACAAAGCTTTTATTGGGCACCATATGACCCCAGTCATTTTATAAGTTATAGAAAAGTAAAAAACAACCTAGCTCCATATGTTCATCGCAAAATACCTGAAATCCAGCAGTATGCTAATCAGCAAGAATGGTTAGAAGGCACCTTAGTGGAAGAAATTACTGAAGAAGAGAAATTGGAAAAGGCCATGAAAGGACTCAAAAAGACGCTTGACCTGGACTCTTTTGGACACGTATCCTTCAAATTACCTCAACACATAGGAGGTGATACATCTTTTGCCAGGACTTCTCAACAGTCCACACGAAAAGCCAGCACCGCATCAGCAAAGGGTAAGGAGGTAATAGACACAGAACAAGAAACAATGACAGAACAACCAGCTACATCAAAGGAACAAGGCGAAGGGAAAGGTCCTTCAACACAGACAAAGGGGCCTGAAATCCCTATACTACAAACTCCTCTAAATGAGGAAAGAGGTAAGAAAAGGGACAGGTAAGAAGACACACCTAACAGTGGACCAGAAGGGCAGCCAGGGGAAAAGAGGCAAAGCTTAAATCCTTACTCTGAATAGGAACTCTTGGAAGAGACAACAAGCAGCCCAAGAGGTGAGGGAAGGACTGAACAACAGAATCCTCCAAATTTCAAAACATCAGCTAGCTCATACCAGCAAGAGCTAGAGAGACAGCACAACGTGGAGATTACATCCACCAGGCCACAAAACAAGTAACAAAGCAAGCAAGGCTCAGACATTAAGAGAGCATTTACTGAAATAAAGGCAAGAAATGAGCTAATAAGAATTCAACTTTATAATCAATTGCTGAGAATGGCTCCCACAAATCAACAAAGGTTAATGTCAACATATGATATTCAAGAAGGGAAAATGACCCTTAGTCACTTCAAGCCCACAATGCAGTAGCCACAGTCCGCTGCTGATTATGTCAGGACCAATCTGGAAGTTATCTCCAAAGATATCCATCCAATGGACCAGATTGAATTACATAAGCAAACTGGAGAAATGGTGTACTCCACCTTGGTAGACAAGGCATTGTTAGCTCACAAGTTGCAGAATTCATTGCATAATACCTCTGCCCAATTAGAATTGGAAAAGGCTTCCTCATTAGCCAAGGATGACAGGAACAAATCCTTGGAAGAAATTATCATTGAGCTGGGACATGATCCCAAGGATGCCAAGGGCATAAAGGCATTGATAAAAAAGAAGGAAGAAGACATTGCAGCCCTCAGAAAGCAATTAAAGTTGCCAATTACAATGCATCCACAAACCACAAAGGTAGTGCAGCAAAAGGAAGAGGAAAACTTAATGGATTTGCTAATGAAAATGAATCAAAGGCTAAATGAGACAGAGCAGGAATTGGAGAAGGCATTACAGGAAAAGCAGGGAGTGTGGACCTCCCAGCCACCAGAAACAGCTCCAACAAGCACAACTGCTCCTCCTACAACCACAACAGCAGTACCTCCCACTGTCCCAGCAACATGTACATCAACCACAGATACTTCAGCAGCAACAACAACAGTACTAGATACTAGCATGAGCATGGAAGAGCTGATGAAGGTAGTAAAAGAGTTAGAACTCCAAATTTCACATCTTAAAGAGGCCAAAGACAAATTGGCTAAACTAGAAGTAATTTATGATAAATCAAAAATGACTGTTGCAGAAAAGACAAGAGAGGTAAAAGCATTGGAAAACAAGGTAAGATCCTTGGAAAAGGATCTTTCTCTTCACACACCTCTAGCAGAAATTAAAAAGATCTTTTGGACTAATATTGGGCAATCCATCACTGACCAATGGAGATCAATGTAAACAATCCATGAGAAAATTGACTTGATAGTACAAGCCCAA
The DNA here is from genome assembly GCA_000404065.3 of Pinus taeda. NCBI lineage: Eukaryota > Viridiplantae > Streptophyta > Pinopsida > Pinales > Pinaceae > Pinus > Pinus taeda. Next base: position 6,108 of record APFE030584879.1, on the reverse strand, counting down.
GTAGAGATTCAAGAGGCCAGGAAATTATTGGGACACATGCCCAAGCAGGCCAACAGATTAATACAATTTTTAAATACCCACACCAGTGAAGAACTAGCATCACTGGAAATCAGAGACAGGACAGGAACCATTCAAACAGTCAAGAGAGTTCTGACCATGAAGAACTTCATACAAAATCTGGAGGGGAAGTGCCAGGACATGCAAGTGGGGATAAATGCTTTTACAAAGAAGTTTATAGTTTTGCAAGAAAAGAGTCTGCTTAGTCTATTAACCAATGATCATAAACTGATGACACATAAAAACTATGCTCACAAGGTGAATACATATGTTACAGATCAAATCACAGCCTCATCAAGCACTTCAGAAGAAAGAACACTTCCATCAGGACAGAGCCTGTATGACAGTTTGGAAAATGTGTTTTACATTGAACATGAAATAAGACATCTTTTCACAGTCCAGCCTGATTTCTTCATATACACTGATGCTGATGAGACTTTAAGGAAATTGAAAAGACATCAGTTACCAGGAGACCAATGGTCGCAAAGAATGTTGGAAATTTTATAGACATATCTTTAATTTCTGTTTATAGATTTGGAAGGTTGAAATTTGGTATCATATGCCATGAAGAAGAAAACAACAGGAAACAAGGATCAAGCTGGAGCAACAGCGTATAAAGACGGTCCAGGTACAACCGAAGAAACTGGGGCAGTAGCGCGGGATATCAATAGAAGACAGCTGCTAGCACAACAACAGTTACTTTTGCATTCATTTCTCTTTATTTCCAACATCATTTACTTCTCCTGTAAAGTAGATGGATGAATTTATTGCTTGATATTTTCTCATCTAGATATTTTGTAAACACTTTTTGTATAAATACCTCTCCAAATGAAGTATTTGGGGTTGGTTGTTAATATCTTGATTGCGCTGTAACTCTGAAAATTTGTTCAATACAAAAGCTGTTGGATTTCATTGTGGATGCACTACCTGAATGTGGAATTGATACTCTGGACCCTGCTACAGAATTATTGAGTCACGTTATGGATCAATAAGTTTCTCCTCACCTGTGTTTTACTATTTATGTGTTTATCTACATCATATATGTTTCATGATCTTAATAATAGAGAAAAAGAATAGCACAGAATTTATCTGTTTACACTCTGTGTTCAATCTTTATTATTATTAATGTTTTCTTCAGGATCAACATAAATAGGAATTATTAACTGCTCCTGTTTCCCTGGTTCTTGCATATTGATTTAATGCTACGAAATTCTTAATTGCTTCTTGGTCACAATCATTCACTTTCTTTCTGTCTGCATGTTGAAGGTTTCTTAACTGCCCTCCAACCACAGACTCCATCCCATTTTTTTCAGCTTATGAATTGTTCCATGACTGATTACCCTGCTCTGTAGTGCCTCCTTCTGTCGAAAAAACCATATCCAGTGGTTCAACCTCTTAGACTCCATTAGCCCAATGGACTGAACTTCTCAGACTTGCAGCCCTGTTCTACAGAACACCACCATCCAAAACTCAAAATCAAACCCCCGTACTTCATAACTAGCCTAATATAATCTAAAAGCAAAGCTAAAATACAAAGAGAGAGCCCTGTTTGGATGTAGATTGGCTATAATCTGCTTCTAAAAGATTGGTCTGTGGTTACCTCAGCCATATTCCCTCCTTAGAATTTTCCTAGGGAACAACCTGAGTGATAAGAGGTCGTACAGTATCACCTTGACCACATTTCGCATAGAGGCAAGTAAGATGCCCCTTTTGGTAGCAAGGGTGTCACTGCTGTGACGAGTCAAGGAAGGTGCATGAATGGTTCTAACACACAAAAAGTGGGGTTAGTGCACCCCTTGGAAACCTATAGTAGTATGCAGCTTGGAAGGGAACACATGAACGAAGATGCATCACTAGCTGGAAAGCAAGGTAGTGAGCAATCCAAAGTGATGGTTAAACCAATAAACATTTCAGTAAGATTCATACATACTTATACAAAATAGTCCATAAATGCATGTGTAAGAAAAAAAATACATATATCATTTACAGTAAACAAGATAGCTGGAATACAATACGACATATGCATGAAATGTGTTGGCTCTGTTATATTAAGAAGTGTAAGGTCTAGTCATACAATACATCCATGTCCAACCTTTAGCCCCAATAGTGAAACATTACATCCACAACTGCTTGTTCCTCCAAAAGAGATATACTAGCTCTGCGCAGTGTAGAAGCCAAGTCTTGTTACAATACTGTCTAATATTTCTCTAAGATACTCCTATTGGAAGCTTGGCTAACCAAAAGCCTATAGAATGAGTTATGAGGTACTATAAATAGCAAAGGGTGGGTTGACCCTTGACATTCCCCTTTGTGACTATTCATCTACCCTCATGACTCTTCAACTACTCTATGACTGTTACATTCAATTATTGACACTTGAACTTCCACGTACCAAGACGATACATACAATCTTCACATGTACCCATGTGAGACAAAATGGCTTGAGCAAGCCATGCAAGACATCACTAACAGTCAGACCATTGAGGTGAGACCAACTATTCGACATCCTCATGATGGTTGACGGTGGCGAACTGATGCCAAGTTGGGTCGTCCGTGATAGTGTCCGTGCTCTCAATGGTGACATCTTGCTAAAAAAGAACTCTTGCCTCCTTTGCATCCGGGTACACTGATATGGCTCCTCTGTCCAACTAGTTTGATAGCATGCGCATGGTCATCTTCAGTTTGGTCAGACCAAAAACACACTGATGCATAATCTCTGTGCTTATCTCCAAGTGTGTGCCGGCGGTCATGCGCATAAATTGTTAAACTGCATGTTCATCCCCAGTTGGACTTACTTCTTGTCTTTGACTCGGTGAGTGTGCCAAATGGGCGGGATCGCATGCATGCGAACAATGACATGCATGCTGCTAGATTCCCTTGCATGTGATCAACAACACTGCTCATCTTGCCTGCTCTGTGCCATCTATTGGGATGGATCTATAACTTGTACAAGCACAGTTTCATCCATCTATGCATGTTGTGCCCCCTGATGTACCTGTTCTTGTTGTAACTGATTCTCTCGTCTATGCAGCTCCTATTCTTCGTTGAGTTGCTGCTTCAGCACATGCAACTCCTTCTCTATTTCTCTCTCTGCCTTCATGTGAGATTCATGTCGCGCTGTCACCTCATAGCCTCAATCTCCAAAGCTGCTTTCGTCATGAGTGGATCTGCTTTGAAATTATAGCTTTGCTCTGCGTCTATGCTGTCAACAACCTTCCTTTTGCATTCATCACATGTAGATGTGCTGCCTTCTACTACTGCTAATGGTGTTGCTCACTATGATGACGTTTCCAGTCATCTTGATATCCTTTTCCATGAACAACTTGATATCTTCGTGAATAGGCAAGTCCATAGGCACTTGATCAACTGCATCCCCAGTTGCGCTCTTAATAGTGTCTTTGACTCTACTCTCATGGAAGCCATTGTACTTGTGTTGCTGAGAGACAGATGAACACTTGTGATGCCTACAGACATAGCAAAACTCATGGCAAGAAATCTGTTAGTCGAAAAAAAAACAAACTTGAGGACTAAATTGCAACATACCTATGTGATTGAACGTGAAGGTTGCACAATTTCCGGTGGGAGTTTGGGACACTGATTGCCAAAACTTTGCAAGGCATAGTTTGGGTTATCAGGAGGCTGACTGACTGTTGGAACTACGCAATGCACAGTTTAGCATGGCCTGATGAAGACTGAAACTGCGCAATGCACAATTTCAGTCCTCAACAGTGACATGCAACTAGTAAACTACATTGCGCAGTTTCTCGGGCCAGCAGGGAACTGCCTCCAAGAATTGCGCAATGCAAGACTGGATGTTAGTGCTGGGCTAGACTTTTGCAATTTCTAGAGGGAAGGTAGAGCCTTTTCTTCTAGAAATGTGCAGAGTTAGCCGGGCAAGGCACGGTCCTAGCCAAGGCAGTCGATATTGGCCGACAGGTGACTGAAAATGTGAGAAGTCTGAATGCATGATGAGATGAGTGCAAACAAGAGTGAATGATTAGACATGCAAACAACAAGTGCAGGATTCAGGAAACGGGAAATCATGCATGTGTGTGAAGTGAGTTGCCACAACGATGATCGTTCATGCATGCGACAACTGTGAGATGAAAATGAAAAATGAAATGGTGCTTCTACAAGCTAACATATATCGAAATGACAACAAGCACTCATTGAAATCAAGCAGACAACACTCACATGAAGCGAAACACAAAAAGTGACAGAAAGGCAGTGCAAGACATGAAAAGCAGGCTTACCGTGACATGCACTCTGTGGACTTGCCATTGTGATGTGCTACCATGTTCGTAGATGTTAAGTATATGCATTCTCTTGACTTTGACATGCAAGAAAATGTGAAAAAGGTAGACCACTTACGTTGTGCAAGTGTGCTTGTTGTGTAAGATTCCTTCAATGCATGGGCTATGGGATCGTGTAGTTTGAGTGGAGTAAGTGAAATATGGGTGTTTGGTTGATCATCAATACAAAGTAGAGAGTGATGAGGAGCCTTACGTGTTTCACCAATTTCCTGATCGGAAGTGAAGCCATCCTCAGGACAGCGAGGGCCGGAAATGCATAGTGCTAGCAAGGAAAGGCACGGTCCTGGCCAAGGCAACCCAGATCGGCTGATGGGTGACTAAAAACATGAGAAGTATGAATGAATGATGAGATGAGTGCAAACAAGAGTGAATGCTCAGACATGCAAACAACAAGTGCAAGATTCAGGAAATGGGAAAGCATGCATGTGTGTGAAGCGAGTCGCCACAACAATGACTATTCGTGCAAAAACAGTGTCATGCATGTGACAACTATGAGTTGAAAATGAAAACTAAAATGATGCTTCTAAAATCTAACATACATCAAAATGACAACAAGTTCTCACTGAAATCAAGCAGACAACACTCACACGAAGCGAAACACAAAAAGCGACAGAAACACAATGCGAGACATGAAAAGCGGGCTTACCCCGAAACAACTGAGCTGAATGTGCTGACGAATCCTAGATGCAATGTGGGATGTCAGAGGCACGAGGTAAATGTGAGGAATGAGATTTGCATCATTTAGTTGATGAGTTTTGATAAAATGAAAGTTGTGACTCGCATGCCACAAATATAGGAAAGAGACACTTGGCGGGAGGTTTCAGAAATGATCCTTGCATGTAACCTCCAGCTGCTAAAAATAAATCCGTAAATCAAGGGATGCCTTTGCATGCTACCTTGGGAGAAGCAGTCCATACATGAAAATCAATTTTTCTCGGTCCCGGAGGGAACCGGTCAACCTGAAGGCACGTTGTGTTATATTCTTTCC
>APFE030584854.1:0-52062 GCA_000404065.3 Pinus taeda | reverse complement strand
GACCTTTAGTGTATTTGCTATCACAAATGTAACAAAGCCCTTTTTCTCTTTTTTCTTCCAATTGTTGTGGTGTAAACCCTGTAGGTTGTGGAAGGTTAGGAGAAAAAACACTTCCATATTTATAGTTGTGAGTGGTGGGATTCTAAATTTCCATAATTCCTCTTTCAATTTTTATTTCCAACCTGAATGCCTTCTCCAATGAATCGGGTTCCCAAAGATGAATCTCATGTTGAATTTTATCCTTTAAAGCCCTATGAAGATATCAATCCTTTGCTTCTATGGAATATCATTTACCCTTATATTCAATTTTTGAAAGTCCTCAATATGCTCTGCCATTGAACCCTTTTGTTTGAGATTTATCAATTGGCTAAAGAAGGTGTTACTCTTTGTATGCTCATAATGTGCTATTATTTCTTCTATGAAAATTGACTAAGTGACAAGTGCTTTACAAGAAAAAAACTCTTTATACCATAAAAATTGATTCGGTTCCAAATATAAATATGCAATATGTAACTTTTGTAACAACTGTACACCATGTAGATCAAAATATTTCTCAATTTGTAGTATCTGATTTACCAGATCCTTGCCATCAAACTTCCTCATATCGCTTTTTCTTGATTTTAGGAGCTTGATCTTGAATCGTTTGTATTTCTGTAATTTCGAATCTCCTAGGTCTAAAATTACGCCCTGAGGTAGCCCTTTGCGTCCTCTATCCAATGCCACTAGTCTGATAAAAATTGGATTCTCCAAGAAAGCATTATGCCCAACCTCCCAAGATGACCTGATTATATACTTTTTCAGTAGATTGAACTTGTATGCAGTGCCACGTAACTATTTCAACCTTCGGATCTAAAAACGATACACAGAAAACCAAAATCTATCCTCTTTTTGTACCTCCTTACAAAATTTCAATCTGATGCTCAGAGAGAAAGATATGATGATTTTCCCAAGGTCACCTGTTTGGGATGTAATACAGGGAACTGAAGAAACCCTAAGTGTCTTGGATTATATCTTTGAAAATATAGCAAAACAATATTTGAAAGTCGGGCTCGAGCTTCACCAATGCTTCGACTCAAATGGGTTTTAATTTTAGTGTCTGACACTTCGTAGAAAAATAATTATAGCGAAAATTCCACGATGTATCGTTTGAGATTAAATTCTGGAGATTGCAACAACCCTAACTTCCTCATATCAGATATCTAGAATTATAGCGAGACAAGATCTAAAATTGAGATCCGAGGTTCAATGCAATTTCCTCTCATATGGATTTTTTTGTTAGCTTCTGAAACATCATAGAAAAAATGTTATAGGAAAAATTCCATGATGGCCTGTGTGGAGCAGCAAAACCCTAGAATCCAAAGCTCTGATATGAAATGTTATGAAACCAACTCATAAAAATATAGAAAAGATAGATAAACGCCTTCAAAATAAGCCTCTTCGAGGGGGAAACCTCCTTTACATTACACAAATGAACAATTATTGGATGATACAAATGACAAGATCTCCTTTCTATATATAGGAGTCTAAGGGGTCATAATATAATCAAAGCTGACATAACAATAATAATGTAAGGGCACAATAATAACAATATGGGTACTATATGTGCACAACAATATAATAAGGGGGTTGTACTAATAAAAATAAGGGGTTATACTAGTAGTATAGCAACCTAACACACTCCTCCTCCTCTAGGCCCCTCTACGCCAACTTCCTATGCATCTCTACCTTGACAACCCCTTGGCACAAACCATGTCCTTGATAACTCATCGATACAGTTCCCATTAATGTTTTAGCTTGGTAAGCACTAGTCCTCCTTTGCTCTAAGACATAGAGAACTCTATCCTTTTTGAAAGGGAAGACTCACAAACGACAATTCAGTGCAAACATAATCAATAGACGCAACTACATGGCTTAAATCACAATTTCCAATTTCCATTTTAAAGAATCCTCTCGTGTATGCAATAATTGTTGTCCCATAATATTTAGGCCCTAGAATAGTGGGATATATGCTCTTACCTGAATTTGGTAACATAATGGATCCTCACAAAATGTGATCCATGGTTACCACCATGTTGCTTCACTTGGTTTCCTTGAGGCTAACCCAAATGAAAAGAAGTTCGATTATTGCAAATGTTTGATTTGATAAACGACTTATCAACTTAGTTTAGCTTGCTACTTGCCACTTAGCTTTGGGCATGAGACCAAGCATTTATAATTGTTTCAAGTTACCACACTTCTCCACTTTTCTTTTTTCGAAACCTATCAAGGACTACATTGTGACCCAATTTAAGGTGATTAAAGTTCAAACCAAAAATTAGCTTAGGTAATAGTTGGTGGATATTCAAACTGTAACATATGTTGAGAGACTTTGAAAATGAGAAAAATATTATGTAAAAAAATAGTAATTTGATTAAAACAACATTAGAATAATAAACAAAATTAGCTACTAAGAATTATAAGAATAAAAACACTTGCATGGATTGTTGGTAAACTTATGATATGTGTTAAATCACACATGATGTTCTTACTCAATCAATAATATTAAGTAAAAGATCAAAGAGAGTATTAATATAATTAAATGAAAAATAAAAAAAATTAATGATAATATTATATGTAAAATTGTTATATCTACATAATAAGGTTTTAACTAATAATCTAAAAATTTAAGCATCATATTGACCGTCGATATATATTTTTTTAATTTAATTTTTGAAGTTTTACTTTTTCAATAGAAAGTAAAATGCATTTTAAAAATAGAAAAAGTGTTATCAAACATCAAATTCCAAGACTCTGGAAATTTATTAAGTGAAAATATAGATGAAATAAAATATATATGTTTTTAAAGAAAATATGTTAAAAGGAAATCTGAACTACCAACATTAGAATAGTAAGCAAAATCAGCTTCCAAGAATTACAAGTCAATGTTGGAGTAAAATTACCTGCATGAACAACTTGTAGCCCCAATTGAAGCTGCCATTACTCTCCACGCCTAATAAGACATGCAAAGTAAATATTTTTCCGAACCCTTTTTTCTCATTATCGTACGTCCTCTCTCACTGCATATTTATGTTTTTTTATTGAACATCAACACTCCGGAGTAACACGCCTCTCTTTCACAAATTCTAAATTCTCAATCATTAATAAAACCATGATTCTATATTAAAAGAACCCTAATGTCCGTTGGATAAGCCACTGAAAAATTATTGCACTTGATCCATTTCCAACATTTCTTCTCCTTAGCTCCCAACTACTCATGAAGGACAAATTTATACTCCTTATGTTTGTATTGCTTAAAGCACACAATATATCTGGATTTCTGATTTTCTTAGCTCGAAGATATTGCAGGCAGATCTTGAGGATGTTTAGATTATGCCATATATGATCAATAATACCTTGTAGATATTTGGTTAGTAAAAACTTCGTTTACAAATAGTAATTAAATCAACACTAACACTAGTAGACTGCAAAAATACTATTTTCTAATTATTTATTTGGTAGGTAGCCCTCTACATTCCAGACTTGTTAATTATGTAAATGCTAGACAATTTTGTTGTTCTTGTTAACAATCTTGCAATTATATTTTGATTCTTATGATATGACCTTAATTTCAGTTAGAGAATTTAAAGCCTAGATTTTTAAAACACAACAATTATACTTATTGTAGCATCTCCCTTCACTAACAATAACTCCTAATTTTATTTTTTTAACTTTTACTTTGTAATCATAGAAAATTTCTATAATGAGACAAAATAAAAGTTATTAGCAGTATTGTTATTTAAAAAATAATCTTACTATTCTACCCATCATGAAGGGGTTTACATGTTATTTGAATATGCCTTCCAACACTTAGCTATATCAATGATGTTAGTTTTATATATATATATATATATATATGTTGTTTGGATCAATTATCTAAACATTCAATTGTAACTTATATATATATGGTACATATTTCACATGTATCCTAACCGTTGTGTGAACTTTGAGAAATGTTATTATTAAGGTTGGTTGACTTCGACATATTCCTATTAGTCATGAAGGATAATGCGTAAATAATATTTGCTCAAAGCTTTGCACTCCCCCATCATTGATGATCGATTGGATTCTCATATTAATTGTTAGGCTATTGTTAGCCTTTTGACGAACTCTCCAAACCTTCCAGCTGTATAACATTATGATCCTTAGTATTCACTCCACCCTTAGGTTTGGTGCTAGACTTGAATCGATGATGTAGATCTTAGGGTATGGGGACTACATTGGAGATAGGACAAGGAATTATGGAGGTAAGTAACCTCCCTCTTCCATTGCACCACTCTGATCCATTCAGTATTTCACTCATCGTGAGATATATCTGCAACAAGGGAACCCTTTTCCCTCCAAATAACTTTGTTTTTGTGAATATTGGATGACACCATGTAACTTCTAGGGACCCTGGTCTTATTCAATGTTAAGTTATGAGTTTGTTGTGAACTCCCGTTTACTTCTCCTCATTCAATTTGATCCAGATCTATTGCAGATCTCTTCTCTTATGTTTCTTTTCGACATGTTTCTCAATCCTTATGTATTACTTCCTTTTGTAAGATGTGGTGTAGGGAAAGGAAACCTTCATTTCCTTAGGAAAATGGTCCTTTCATTCTGAAATTTGATTGGTAGTATGTATATTGTTAACTTCAAAATAAGGTTTTGTTTCTTTGAGTTATATTCTCGGCTTCTCGATAATTTATCTAAGTTTACTCTCTATGCAGGGTACAAGGATTATGAACACCTTCAAAATTTATTCACAGGTTAGTTTTCTTGTAACCCTAACTCTATTCTGTTTTTCTTTTAAAGTTGATTGTTTGGACCGTAAGATGGGCTAACCAAATTCCTATTTGGAATTTTTAAGTTCAAATTCCATCTATTCCGGGTATTTACATGGGTGTCGTGGCTTCGAATTTGCTAAGTCTACGAGTTTCTTGTGTTTAATACTCCATTTGGTTTGTTTATTTCAGGTCACAAAAAGGTTACGACCAAGTTTTAGTGGAGGGATTATGTGAGATTTGTCATGTCCTTTGCAATTATAATTTTGACTTGATAGTTTGTATTAGGTATATTGCATTGTGAGCCATGCAACCTTGAAAACTTTGTTGGGGTGTTGATCTTAATTATAATTTACTTGCTCTTGTTGAGAAACCTCTTAATTGATATTGTATAATGTGTAGACTTATTATGGTTCTTTGTTGGACATTTGGTATTTACGACCTTCAGCCTTTGGTCAGTTTAGGTGTTTTGACCATTTCTGAGCAGTTTTTAGAGGAGAACTTCTGGGAGATGATGTAATCAGCTGACCTTGTTTCTTTGGGCAGTGAAGCAACACTTTTAGGGAGTTAGGAGCCCGCAGTTTATGGACATTTATGATTGGGGTTGAAATGCCAAAAAATGTCTATAACACCTAAGGGTTTAGAGTATATAAATTTTCAATTCCACTGTTTTATTTTATTTAATTTTCCTTGTAGCAAGGTCTCAATTCGACTTGTATGGAAATATTTTCCTTTAGTTGCTAGAATGTTAAATTATGTTTTATTATTATTTTTGGATAAGTCCTTATGCGTCCATATTCTCTGCTATATTCTATAGTAGCACATTTACCTATTCTATGTGTAACAAGACTTTATATGTTCTATTTATGGTTAACCTTGAATATATAATTCTTACTTAAGATATGTAAACGTATATGATTCCCTTTAATTGGTAGTTCAATTGTACGATTTTATTGTACTTAGTTTTCTTTCTGTGACATCATATATGTTTTTTTCATCATCTACATATAAACCCTAATTTTTCAATAAACACTGCATGATTTATTTATAGAGCAACAATGTTATTGTATTAAATCTGGAAGTTTGATGGGTCTTGCATTTCGGACCTGTCATCTCCATTCCATAGTAAGTAATAGGATTTGGTACTATTCCGAGCTAATGGACCGATGTTTTTTCAGGCCTAGAACTAACCTAATCCAATATAATTATATAATCATTACATATTATCATAAATTTAATTTCAAAAGGGATAAACATTACATAACAAATAAATAAATGAATACATCCAGAGAGAAAGGAAAACATTCCAAAGTAGATTTTCACTTATTTGTTTCTCAAGTAATCGATTCTACCATGAAAATAACAGGGGAAAGATTTCTCCACCCAACCAATGAGAGCGAGTACCCTCAATTGGAACCTGCCCCCCCTGAGGTAGCTTCACAACTAGAGAAATTTGATAACAACAACCATATCAGGTCCAACCCTAGAGAATCTCTAACCTTCACTAGGTACAGTCTCATGGTTTTAACCAAACACACAAGATTCAACCTAGAATTCCACTGGCCAACCAACTCAATTCCATTCTTGGTAGTTTCATGCCTCCCTCAACAAAATCCTATTTGAGGGTATCAAGCTTACAACTTCAATCTCCCCCCTTGGGCCTCCTCCAGCTAGGCTCCAATTTTCCATGTTGCGTTCAACTTTTTCCCTCTCACCCTCTTTTCTCCCTTTCCCCTAACTAAGATAATTTACTTTAGGGAGAGGAATATGGGTAGGTAACCACCTATTCCCATAACTATATATTAACTGTATGGAATGTTAAACTCTCTTTCTTTTCCCGCCGTAATTTTCATGGCTGACCATCAACTATATTTATTAATTAAATTTAGAAAGATAAACATTTATGTTTATCACTTATTCATACTAGGCCTTCAGCATGGCCCACATTTTCCCAAGTAACTTTAAAAAAGTAAAATTAAAATATTACAATTTACAGAGGGGTAATTACATATTCCCCCCCCCCCCCTAGAGAAAAAAAAATTCCTTAGTGTTTGTTCTTGGCCCTTAGAATACGATGATATATGCCTCACACATAAAATTCTCGTCCTCCCAGGTAGCCTCTTTCGGGCTGAAGTGCCTCCTCTACAATTTAACTTGGGTGATAGCTCACTTTCGTAGCATGATTTTTTTCAGATCTAGTATGCGTAGAGGCTTGATCAGGAATTCTTCGTTCATCTTGAACTACATCCAAAATAATTATGATAGCCATTAGCTTAGTAGTTATCATTTTAGAAAACATACATAATAATTCTTAACTTCATTGTCCACCTGGATCATCCTCCCAATCAATAATATGCTTTAGATCATGTATGTATTTCTTTCACAAGAAAACACGAAATCATTGTATATGCATATATGATTAGGTAAAGCCAACTGATAGGCCACAAGCCCAATCTTGGAAAGTATCTCAAAAATGCCACATAATCGAGGAGATGATTCTACACAGGTTCCCCCATATTAAAGTGCTCTTTCTTTTAATTAAGTTGGTTTAATCCTTACATGCATAAGATAGCCTACAACAAACTCTCTATAGGTTCATCTTTTATTGAATCATTAATATAAGCACATCATTATTAGTCATAGATAACAATAGATTATCATGCACCTTATCTAATAAACATTATGGTAATTGTCTTTATTGTCCAATGTGGACATGAGATTAACTAATTATCTTATTATACCACTCACATAGTAATCATATTTATTATCATCATCATTTTTTTAAGGATTTTTTTTTTTTATCTTGTCCCCATGATGGATCACTACCAATGATCTATCCTTTAACCAATTTATAATTTATAAAATCAAATATGCCACAACAAAACATTACCAAGGTTCAAGGACAATTACTATCATCATTGTCTTTTGTTCAAGTGAACCCAAACATGTTTATGATAATTATCCACCGGTTGATTCACACAAAATTCTTTATCATGGTTTTATAATTCAATTGGTTTTCCTTGTTTATTCCTTTCCTTCTGATCTTTTTCAATAGACAATCGAACCCCAAAGCACAAGGAAATATTAAAAGAAACCGTTGTTACCATTCAAGAGCACAACCTTAAGTAGTATGAGAATGCTTAAAATCAATAAAAGATAGAAATAATATTACATCATCAAATCTTACAATCATACTTCTTCAACACACCTCACCTATTTGTTTCTCACAACTCTCTTTTCGAGGTTTTCATTCTTATCTAATCTGCAAATTATTGCTCAAGATGTCTGGAGGTTACATGTGCCCCCTTCTTTTTTTATTTAAGTGTAATCAACTATGGGGCCCTTCCCTTTTGCATCTTTGTGCTTGTTAGCTGACTCAACACACTCTATTAGTGTGGTTACCTTGACATAATTATTTTGTAAACACATGTTCATTCTAATCAACCATTTGACGAAATTTCTTTTGTGTCTATAAAAGTCATATTGAAGTTCTTTAAGGTACTTATATAGGGTACCATTGACTGGTGACATGCTATACTTTCCATGTAGGCATAACAAATGACAACAGGCATAGGTAACATTTGCACCAATATTCTACCAACATTCTCTTTATCAAAACTCTATTTTTTTAAATATTATCTACCACATTTTCTTTGGTTACCTTATTCGACTATCTGCCCATTTTCGATCACATTTTACCTATATCCACTATTAATCCTTCAAGTTATGTTAAGAAAACATACTCCTCAGAGTATTTAATATACAAATTCATTGTTGTGTCTACCTAACACACACACACACACACACACATATTTTCCTATGTTTCCCTTTTTAGCTTATGGTATTTTCCAAAAATTTTAAAGAGAAGCATCAAAGAAGCAAGGATCAGGTTAAGAGTTTTCCCCCTCATAGTTTACAACTTTATCATTTGGCATATATATATATATATATATATAGTTCTGCTAGACTGCCCATGGATGGAACCTAGTTTGCATCTATTCCTGTTTATCCTGTTGTACCAACTTAGATCAAATATTGAGATATCAGAGTTAATAGTCATTTCAACCAATCAAAATTCTTGTGTCATCTTGGTTTCAATCAAACTTAACTTTTTTCAATCACAAAACAATTAGAAAATATACCAATTAGTGAACCATTCCATGGTTTGGTATTACGAGACTATAACTCACAACAATCTTGAGCCCTTTGCATCCATCAGGTACAAGAAATTCAACTTATCTGGACTCATTTTCTATATTTTAGGGGCCACTACATCCCCTTTCTAGTAAATTTCCATGTTCTTGAAATTAACTCTAAGCTTGCTCACTTTATACCTACTTAATTTAATGCAAAGTTGATACCTTTTTTAGTATAAACAACATTGTTCCAAAGCGCTTCCATGTTTATTTGGTATCTTGGAGTAGACAAGAGACTATTACCATGTCGCTTTCAACTTAAAAGTCTTAAGTATGCTGCTTCACTTCCCTATTTCCGAGATTAATCACCTTTCCATCATAAGTTGTTATCATAAATTATCACAACTTACCTCCATTTCGTTTTTTTTTAAACAAGAATTTTATCCGACAATTCTACTACAATTCTCAATTATTTAACTTTTTTTGTGTAACTTGTTTCCGAAAAACTCCCCTTCTTTTCATTCACATACACTATAGTTATCGAAATATCAATTCTTACATTTTCTTTTACTCAAGGAGGCTAAAATGATTTCTCTTTAAATCTAACAACTATAACATCCCAAAGTATCTCAGTATACACAAGATACCTTACAATTTTAAAACATTACCAAATGGTATTGACTTATATACAATACTCCATGCTAATGGTTTGTACCAATTATTCTATTGTTGTAACGATTCTTTCTGTGGCTCCCTTGATGAGAGACTTCCCAATGAGAAATATTATTAATTTCTTTACCTATATATATATATATATATAATATATATATATATTATATATATATATAATATATAAATATATAATATAATATATATATATATATATAATATATTATCAGTCATAAAATGCAAGCTTACTCATACCAGTTGGTTATTACTGCATTGGAATTATTTATACATGAGTTATATTGTTGACATAAACATTTTTTTAATCTTTCATTGTTATCTTACAGGTAAGATGTGGTGTACTTTATTCATTGTATAATGTTATCATTGTCGATATCTATCATATCACTTGCCAGTGCTTAATTTGGTGAAAAGGATTCCAACGATTCATGCCACTCACCTAAGATAACCCCAATTGACACACATCTATACATATATTTTGTAATCATAAGCATTCTATATCTCCATTCAAATTTGAAAAAAAATATCATTAAATATGCCCAAACGGTTTCCTCAAGTATACCAATACACCATATATTTTGCTATTTATTATAGGTTATCGGTCCCTTTATTCTCTTTTATTGTTTTGATATGCACTTTATTCTATGTATATTGTTTGTTTTCTTTTTTTTTTAACATTCAATGCACTTACTATTTTGAGTGTTTCACAATGTTGCTATAGCCTCCTTCCTTTTTCGACTTCCTTCCTATACATGGATAAAATTACTCTTTCGTTAGGATTCAAAAGTTTATTGTTATCATCAAGTATTTTCTTCATTCACTCTCTCAGCAAGGTTCTTGGTCAACAACTAGTATATGTGCAAGGAGGTGGTTTATACTAGTCAAGTTATTACTTCCAAATGTATCTAGTGTAATAATTAAATATTACTTATCTTGGCACCAATAATACCTTTTACCCATTTCTCATACCTTTCTCCTTCCTCACCAATCTATATTGAATGTTTAACATAAGAAATCTTTATGAATATTGATCTTATGTATCAATTTTTTTTTGTTGCAAAAAGGGTCTCGCAACTATTAACATGTGATCATCATATAGATAATCCTATATTTTTTAGGGTAATTTCATATAAAACACCCCACTTTCTTTCTTAAACATAACTATATAATGTTTTATAATTGTTTAACAATATAGGAATTGATACTTTACTTCATTTACACTTGTATATGTCTCCTGATTTGACTACACATACACTTCCTCATCTTTACAACTCATAAACTTCTCTCTCTACTCACTATCCGATAGTCATGGGATATGACTTACTAATTAACATGTGTTACTAAATAAGTCTTCCAAACGACTGTTTTCTCTCCTAGGTCCCCAGCATATCAATTCTTGCAGGCAAGGGTACATCAACAATATTTCAATTCGTATTTTTATAACTTAGGCTACATAATAAAGTTTATTTCAATTACTTAATGTAGGGTTCTTTCACTTCTCTTTACTTTAGCTTTATAACATAGAAATTTATTTTGTTCCCCATCTAGTAAGATATTTTTAGCTGTAGTTGGGCTCATAAGCCACAATATTGTAACTTGTGGCTCCGATACCACTTGTGACATCTACCTTCACTCAAAGTAACCCCTAATTTGTTTTTTCTAACTTTTACTTTGTAAACATAGAAAATTCCTATAATGAGACAAAATAACATTGATCACCGATCTTGTTCTTTAAAAAACAATCTTACTATTCTATGCATCACCAAGGGGTTTACATGTTATTTGAATGTTCCTTCTCACACTTAGTTGTGTTGTTGGTGTTATATATATGTATTTGGTTTGGATCGATTATTTAAATATTCAATTTTAAATTATATATATGGTATACATATGCCTATTAGCCACAAAGGATAATGCGTAAATAATATTTTCTCAAAGCTTTGCACTCTCCCATTATTGTGATTAATTGGATTCTCATATTAATTGCTAATTTATTATGAGACTTTTGACAAACTCTCCAAAACTTCCAGCTCTATAGCATTATGATCCTTGATATTCACTCCACCCTTGGTTTTGGTGATGGACTTGAAATAACAATGTATATCTTAGGTTATGCGATCTACGATGGATATATGACAAGGATTTATGGAGGTAACTAACCTCCCTCTCCCATTGCACCACTCCAACGCATTTGGTCTTTCACTCATCGGGAGATAGCTCTACAAAAAGGGAACCCTTTTTCCTCCATAGAGTTTTTTTTGTGAAGATTGGATGTAGGTAAATTCTGGGGACCCTATTCTTATTCAGTGTTAAGTTATGATTTTGTTGCGAACTCCCCTTTACTTCTCATCATTCGATTTGATGCAGGTTTGTTGTGGGTCACTTCTCTTAGGTTGTTTTTCATCATGTTTCTTAATCCTTATGTATTGCTTCCTTTTGTAAGTTGTGGTGTAAGGAAAGGAAACCTTCATTTCCTCAGGAAAACGGTCTTTTCAGGACGAAATCTAACTAGTATGCATGTATATTCTTAACATCATAATAAGGGTTTATTTCTTTGAGTTATATTCTTGGCTTCTCAATAGTTTATCGAAGTTTACTCTCTATGCAGGGTACACGGATTATGGCCACCTTCAAAATTTATTCACGGGTCATTTTTCTTGCAACCCTAACTATTTTTTGTTTTTCTTGTAAAGTTGCTTGTTTTGGTTGTAATCTAGGCTAATCGACTTCCTATTTTGAATTTTCAAGTTCAAATTCCATCTATTCTAGGGTACTTACATGGTTGTTGTGACTATGACTTCGCTATGGCTACTAGGTTCTTGTGTTTAATACTCCCTTTGGTTTGTTCATTTCAGGTCACCAAAAGGACATGACTAAGCTTTAGTGTAGGGCTTATGCAAGATTTGTCATGTGCTTTGGAATTATAATTCTCACAATATAGTTTGTGTTGGCATTATGACTAATGTGTTGTCCTTGATGACAACCTATTTGACAAAGATGCACTTGATTTCAACTTGGTTATAATGTGATGATTGTGGAACTAATGCACATAATAGGTAGTATGGTATAGGCATTATAGAAGATATGGAAAAGAAATTTCATTTCAATTACAAATGGATAACAAATGTGAAGCTTCAGAAAGTATACGCAACCCTTGTGAAGAAGAGTCGCATACATATGCAGGTTCTATGAACAAAAATCGCATACATACTTAGAACCATGGAAAAATGGATACTAGGGGTCATTAGCATGGAAATCACCCATAGTATTGTGTCGATAATGTCTATTTGATCTTGTCAATGAATAATAACAACATTACCAAGGGATTTACCTAAGGTATTGGCAAACGAAAAACCTATATAAGGAGAAGGAGACCAAGGAGTTGTTTGTGCAATGCAATGGGTTATTTTATATGTGATCTGATATGAAACAGGTGTGCACCAAGGAGCAAGGAGAAGGTTCAGATATGAGAGATCTGAAAGTGCATTAACAGTTATATTTAACCGATTTGAATATAATGATGCGGGATCTGTTTGATTGCAAAGTAATTTGTGATTTTACATTAAGGTATGTGGAATATGTGTGGTGTTTGCAGCGAAGGTTTGATTCTGTGATTTAAGTTTTGTGTGTGTTTTTTCTTAAGTAAGGTCGTGTACATATGTGGGACTTGTTCAGTATTTTCGCGTATAAAGTTTACGATAAGTTATTCAATATGTTGAAATATATATGCAGATGTTGTGCATGGTAGTAACATATATACACATATCTATTTTATGGAAGTCATGTATATGTACTAGGGTTTTCAATTGCTGCTTGATGATGACAGTTGATGATGTTTTTTCTATTTGTTGTTTTTTGTCAATGATGTCTTAATCATGATAATCTATGTCTCACAGTGTTGATTTAGTTGATTTAGTTGTGGATTGGAATATTAGTTAGTGATGATGCTACAAAGTGTTGATATGTGATTAGTTTCTACTATGACTCAATGTGTTAGTAACTCAGTGGGTGACATAGTGATTTTGATTTAATATTCAGTCAATTGATATCTATACATAGGTGTTATACACAATAAGCACATATATACATGGGTATACTTCTGAACAATCATGTATATATTCTGAAGTTAATATTGATTAGGATTTACAGTGACTTCACACTATTTCTATGATGTCTGTCTGATAGGGTGATTAATCAGTGAATGGTCAAATGGTTGAGGTGTGACAATATTACTTGGTATTACATTGATTTGATCTATTGTATTGGTTGAGATTCAGTTCAGTGATTGGATTTCTTCAATACTCAATGGTTTGACATTTCAGTGATTCATATTTTGAGATACAATATTTCATCTTGGCATATTGGTTTAGGCTTATTGTCGGTGAGGGTCCAGTGTGAAAATTTGATGAAAGGTGGCCTACAGTTTGTTTGATGATTGTTTGACAAGTGGATCCAATGTGAAACATTTTGAAACATTGTCCACAAGTTGCTGAGCATTGTAGACTTCAATAAGGGGGTAGGTGCTCCCTTCTGGTAGGAATCGGTAAATGAGATCAGGGGGTTGTAGCTCCCTTCCAGTGGGTGCTGGATAACGAGTGGAGGTTGTAGCCTCTTACAAGTGGGTTCATGTGTGCTGGTAAGAGTTTGCACTAGTACAAAATATAATAAATATTTTCTTTATATCATAAGAAAGAAGGAAGAGACAACGACAATAGTGCTTTTCTCTCACATTGGGTTTCCACCTAAAATCCTTGTGTTCGTATTTGTTGATGTGTTTCTTATGTGTTGTGATTTTTTTTTTTAGTGCATATTGAATTACTAATGATCTAATAATGCAATGATTAAGTTAATGACGCAGCAGAAACATAGGACTTTACAAAAAAAACGCACAATGGACTTCTTAATTCCAATAATCCCTCTTTATTTCTATCGGAACTAAAATCCTTCCTTAGATTTAAAATATAAATTTGATATATCCTTTTGAAGATATTAAAACCCTTTTATAATAGCATTTGAACGCTTTTTAAAATCAGTTCCAATATTCTGATGTAATATGATCCCAATTATCGCAATCGGTGACCAACACAATATTACAACATATATATATGGTGTTATAATTTCTCCGACGTGATGCAATCAGCAGTCGCAAATCGCAATGTTTTAATGTCAAACCTGTTAATTGTTCCACAGCTCCGATCGTATTCAATCGGAAATCAGAAATCGGCAATTGCAACGCGCCTTCTGTAGCCTTGTGGTATCTCCAGTTTTTAACATTTCACGTCCGTTCCAATTGTCATGTAATGAGATTTGTGAACTCCTTCCCACTCCAATGCGATGATCTTACTGGACCCGATAGATCATAAACCAATTAACATATATTTGAAATCCATTCCAAAATTCTAATAAGAGTTTATTTCACAGTTTTTCTAGGTTAATGACTTTCATGCGCACAGGCTCAACTACTTCAGCTTCTTTTTTTTCACAGGGATCTATTCAATTAAAATAAAATGCAGATCACAGCTACTTCAACAATTACAAGGAAAGACTAACGCATAATCCTTCTAAATTCCTCATACATCGATGCACACAATATTAAACTTATTCATAAACAAAATCTCTGCTTTTATCCAATTACATAAGAACAACCCCTGTTACACACAAGACGCAATTCACACACACTTTTGAGCTCTCCTCCACTCCAAACCCTTCCTCTCTCTAAAAAAACTCCCTTCCCAATATCTTTTATATTTAGCTAATTCTTCTAACAACGCAATCTTCTAAATCTGGAAATTTAACAACAATCCCCTATCTATTAGCTCTCGCACACACCTATATTAACAAATCTTATCCCTAATCTAAATAAAACAATCTCTTATTTATTACAAACCATTTAATAAATCGACCTCCTCAGTAAACTAAATTTTGATCAAACAGTTAATGAAATTCACTTTGTCTCACCACAACATGTGGACAAATCTCCACATTGCTAGTTAATTCTGATGCTCCTGCATCAGACTCCCGGGGAAGAAAAGATTTGTCCTTCAGATCTTCAGAGTTTATTCCATATTTCTGTAGTTCAGCTGTTGTCAACCAACTGGAATCTTCCATTGGTTGCTCTTTCCACTTAACAAGATACTGGAAATATGTCTGCCTTTGAGTTTTCTTGGATATTCTTTGATCTAAAATAGCTTCAACTTCTTTCTTGGATGCTTTTGGTACCTGTTCCTCCCAATCTATAGTTTGAATTTCATCAGCTGTAATTTCTTTTTGCAATTCAGTTTTTGCTTCTCTGAATGGATATAAGTCTACAACATTAAAAATGGGGGATATTCTAATTCCTTCCGGCAACTCAATCTCATATGCATTGGCTAAAAATTTCCTTTTAATTTTACAGGGTCCTATTTTCTTCAATTTCATCTTGTTATAAGTTTTTGTAGGAAATCTCTCTTTCCTCAAATATGCCATGACTAAATCTCCCACTTGAAACTCTTTTTCTCTTCTTTTCAGATCTGCTCTTTGCTTGTATCTTCTGCTGCTCTCCTGCAATTTACCTTTAACTTCTTCCTGTAGCTTCTGCATTTGTTCACAAAATCTTCAGCACTTGCACTTCTGGATTTCTTTTTTCCCAAGTCCCTAAGCTCATATACTCCTCTCGGATGCATTCCAAAGACAATCTGAAATGGACTCAATCCAGTGCTTCGGTTTGGTGTACCATTGTAGGCAAATTCAGCTTGAGCTAATGCCAAATCCCACTATTTGGGATTATGATGTACCAAACTTTGTAATATATTCCCCAAACTTCTATTCACAACTTCAGTTTGTCCATCTGTTTGAGGATGGTATGCTGAACTAAAACTGAGTTTAGTTCCCAGTTTCTTCCAAAGTGTCCTCCATAAATGCCCTACAAATTCAGTATCTCGATCTGATACAATGCTTACAGGTAAACCATGCAATCTTACAATCTCTGAAAAGAATAAATTTGTTATGTGTGTTGCATCATTAGTCTTCTTACAAGCAATAAAATGGGTCATTTTCGAAAATTTGTCTACTACAACATAGATAGAATCATTTCCTCTCTGAGTTTTTGGTAAACCCAAAACAAATTCCATACTCACTGCATCCCATGGTCGATCTGGTATGGGAAATGGCTGATATAGACCTTTATTCTGACTCCTTCCTTTGGCATATTGACATACCCTGCATTTCTCAACAAACTTATTAACATTAGTTTGCATTTTAGGCCAATAATAAAAAGCATTCACCTGAGCGAAGGTTTTATCTTGTCCAAAATGACCAGACAACCCTCCCTATGCTTCTCCTTAATTATATTCTCCCTCATGGAACATTTGGGAATACATAACTTGTTGCTTTTAAATAACAGGCCTCCTTGAATAAGGTAGTCCATCCATTGACTTCTATTATGGTTCACCGGATTCTGAACTGTTGTGTAGATGTCTTTAAAATCTTCATCATCTTTGTACATTTCTATCATTTCATCAAAACCTACAACACCCACTTTAAACTCTTGCAAAAGAATACTTACCCTGCTCAACGCATTTGCCACTTTATTAGACTTACCACTTTTATGCTTTATTACAAAAGTGAAACTTTGTAGAAATTCCACCCATTTGGCGTGCTTCTGATTTAGCTTTGGCTGATTATTAATAAACTACAAAGCATGATTGTCTGAATATAAGATAAATTCCTTTGGCAGCAAGTAATGCCTCCACTTTTTCAATGCCTGCACAATAGCATAAAATTCTGTCGTAGGAAGAATATTTCTTTTTCACATCATTTAATTTCTCACTGAAATATGATATCGACCTTTGTTCTTGGCTTAGCACCGCACCAACTGCTTCTCCACTTACATCGGTTTCCACTTGAAAGACTTTCTTGAAATTTGGCAATGCTAGAATAGGCTTTTTAGTTATCTGCTTTTTCAGCAGATTAAAATTCCTGTCAACTGCTTCTATCCATTGAAATGGCTGATTGACCTCCTTGATTGTCTCGAGGATTGGTGCACAAATTTGACTAAACCCCTTTATAAATTTTCGGTAAAAGCTAGCAAGTCCATGAAAAATTCTTACTTCAAATACACTCTTGGGAGTAGGCCAGTTCTTGATTACTTGTACCTTTTCCGGATCCATTTTTAAACCTTCTTTGGAAATCACAAATCCCAAGTATATCAGCTCCTCTTTCATGAAACTACATTTCTTCAAATTGATTAGTAGTTTTTCTTTCTGCAAAGTTTTCAAGACTAACTTCAAGTGTTCCAAATGCTCCTCTTTACTTTTGCTGAAAACTAGAATATCATCAAGGTAAACAACAACAAATTTACCTGTATATTCTTTCAAGACCTCGTTCACTAGTCTCATGAATGTGTTGGGTGCATTAGTGAGCCCAAAAGGCATCACTAACCACTCATACAGTCCACTGTTTGTTTTGAAAGATGTTTTCCATTCATCGCCTTCCCAAATTCTGATCTGATGATACCTGCTTTTTGGATCTATCTTAGTAAAGTAACTGGATCCACTTAAACAGTCCATTAAATCATCCATCCTGGGCAAAGGAAATCTGTTCCTGACTGTTATCTTGTTGATAGCTCTGGAATCGGTGCACATGCTCCATTCTCCTCCCTTCTTCAGACTAAATACCGTTGGCATAGCACACGGGCTCAGACTTTCTCGAATCAACCCCTTGTTTATCAGTTCCTATACTTGCCTTGCAATCTCTACATTTTCCTGGGGAGTTAGTCTATACGCAGCTTTATTAGGTAGACTTGCTCCTGGTATTAAATCGATATGGTGGCTCACACTTCTCATCGGTGGTAATTCATTTGGTAATTCGTCCACAATGATATCCATGTAATTATTTAACACATATTGAATTTCTTTAGGCAAATCATTTAAATTTGTGGAGGTTAAGATTACCTTTGGCCTCCCCATGATAACGAAATGCAGCTCCTCGCTTTTGTCGACCTCCTGTAGTAGTTCTTTGCCACTTATCAACATAATACTATTTTCAGGTAGTTCTTTGTCAACATCATTCTTTACTGGCAGCAATGTATGTTTAATTCCCTCCTTCTCTATGGTGTATGTATTCCTTCTCCCGTGATGAATCGCCTTCCAGTCAAATTGCCATGGTCTCCCCAATAACACATGACATACATCCAGGGGCATTATGTCACATAGAATCACATCTGTGTATGTGCCGATCTGCATTTCCACATTACACTGCTCTATCACAATAACTTGATGACCCTTCTGAAGCCAAGATACTTTATAAGGTGCAGGATGCGTTGTCCTTGTTAACCCGAGCTTTTCCACCATCTCTGTAGACACAAGATTGTCAGCACTTCTGCTATCAATTATAACCTTACAACACTTACCCTTTTATTTGCATGTAGTTCTAAATAAGTTTTTCCTTTGCACAGGTTCTCCAGTCTCTTTTTCTGATCTAAGCAAAGTTCTTTTGAGCAGCAATGATTCACCTTCTTCAGGTGGTTCCTTTTTCCCCACATGTTGAGGTGGCTCTGGCTCTGCCTCAGCCACATTTGCACCTCTTTGGCTTTCTGATTTGTTATGAGGACAGTTCCGTGACATATGTCCCCATTCTCCACAAGTATAACATCTAACATCTCTTCCTCGCCCTCTTCCTCTAGGAGCTAATCTTCCTCTACTAGATTCATCTGTCTGAGGTGATTTGCCACTTGAACTTCCTGCTTCAAACTGATGTTGTGTTCCTCTAGATTTGCCAACTCCTTTACCTCTCGCTGAGCTCTTTCCTCTGTTTCTCTGACTCTGTTTTCTTAATATTTTCTCCTCTGCTTTCAGGCTTGCTTGATAGGCATCCTCAACAGTTTTCAAACTTAACAGGCTAATCTCATCTTGTATTTCATACCTTAGTCCATTAACATATCTGGTGATTTTTTCCATATCATCTTCCACATGCCCTGTTCTAATATTTAACCTATAGAATTCTTATGTATATTCCTTAACAAACATTCCTTTCTGCTTCAGATTTTGCATCTGCTTAAAAAGATTCAACTGATAGTCTTTAGGCAAAAAGTTGGCTTTTAGTTTGCTGACCATTTTATCCCACTGCTTGATCTTAGATTTCCCTTTCCTTGCTCTTGATGTCTGTACCTCGTCCCACCAGATGGCTGCATGACCCTTCAGTTTGGTGACTGCAAACTTCACTCTCTTATTCTCCTCAACCTCTTCATAGTCAAAGTACTGATTTAGGGATCTGATCCAATCCATAAGCTCCTCGGCATTCAGACTCCCTTTATACATAGGAATCTCCATTTTGGGTTTTCTTCCAACCTTTGCTAGCATCTTGATGAATTTGACAATGTCATTCTCTTCTTCTGCTTCCACATCTGCATTAGATTCTTCTGAAGAACTCTCAGCTCCCTCATCAGGCGCTCTTCTTTGTGTTGTCTCCATTGTCTCCATTCGTGCACGCAATCTCCGCACTTCTTCTAACAAAATTGCATTTGGTTCTGGTCTCCCTCGACCAATTCCCCTTCTCGGAGGCATCTTTGCTGCAAACACCTATCTCTTCGACTCTGATACCAAATTTGACACATCAGCAACATAGGACTTTACAAAACAAAACCCACAATGGACTTCTTAATTCCAATAATCCCTCTTTATTTCTATCGAAACCAGAATCCTTCCTTAGATTTAAAATGTAAATTTGATATATCCTTTTAGAGATATTAAAACCCTTTTATAGCATTTGAACGCTTTTTAAAATCAGTTCCAATATTCCGATGCAATATGATCCCAATTATCACAATTGACGACCAACACATTATTACAACATATATATATTGTGTTATAATTGCTCCGACACGATGCAATCGGCAGCCGCAAATTGCAATGTTTTAATGTCAAACCTATTAATTGTTCCACAGCTCTGATTCGATTCAATCGGAAATCAGAAATCGACAATTGCAATGCGCCTTCTGTAGCCTTGTGGTATCTCCAGTTTTTAACATTTCGCGTCCGTTCCAATTGTCATGTAATGCAATTTGTGAACTCCTTCCCACTCCAATGCGATGATCTTACTAGACCCAATAGATCATAAACCAATTAACATATATTTGAAATCCGTTCCAAAATTCTAATAAGAGTTTATTTCACAGTTTTTCTAGGTTAATGACTTTCATGCGCACAGGCTCAACTACTTCAGCTTTTCTTTTCATAGGGATCTCTTCAATTAAAATAAAACGCAGATCACAACTACTTCAACAATTACAAAGAAATACTAACGCATAATCCTTCTGAATTCCTCATACATCGATGCACACAATATAAACTTATTCATAAACAAAATCTTTTCTTTTATCCAATTACATAAGAACAACCCCTGTTACACACAAGACGCAATTCACACACACTTCTGAGCTCTCCTCCACTCCAAACCCTTCCTCTCTCTAAAAAAACTCCCTTCTCAATATCGTTTATATTTAGCTAATTCTTATAACAACGCAATCTTCTAAATCTTGAAATTTAACAAAAATCCCCTATCTATTAGCTCTCGCATACACCTATATTAACAAATCTTATCCCTAATCTAAATAAAACAATCTCTTATTTATTACAAACCATTTGATAAATCGACCTCCTCAGTAAACTAAATTTTGACCAAACTATTAATGAAATTCACTTTGTCTCGCCACAACATGTGGACAAATCTACACATTGCTGGCTAATTCCAATGCTCCTGCATCAGTTAATCATTTGATGGAAGTTCTAGAAAATTAAGTAATCTGAACATATGCGGTTTGCATTCACTACAGTAATGTACACATGCGGGTTACATAAATAATAGTAGAATACATATTTCTATATTTGAAAATGGAAATTAAAGTGACTTCGAAATACTAATTCACACCCCCCCCCCCCCCACCGAGAGTATTTTCCTAACAATTTGTATTAGGTATATTGCATTGTCAACCATGTGGCCTTGAAACCCTTGTTGGGGTGTTGAACTTAATTAAAATTTTACTTTCTCTTGTCCAGCAACCTCTTAATTGATACTGTCTAATGCATAGAATTATTATGGTTCTCTATTAGAAATTTGGTATTTACGGCCTTCAGCCTTTGATCAGTTTAGATGTTAATGACCATGTCTTAGTTATACAATCTCGTGTGGTTTTGTAAATATTACTTCCTCCATTTTTTTCTTTTTTCAATTCTTATTATATTTTTTATTGGTCTTATGAATCGTTACATTCTTCCATTTGGTTCTTTTGTTAAACCCAATGGTTTAGGGTTATAAATTTTCAATTCCACTGTTTTCTTTTATTTAATTTTCCTTGTGGCCAGGTCTCAATTCGACTTGTACGGAATTCTTTTCCTTTATTTGCTAAGATATTAAATTTTATTTTATTATTATTTTCAGAATAGGACCTTATGTGGCCATATGCTTTGCTATATTATACAGTAATGCATTTACCCATTCTAGTACATGTAATAAGCATTTATATGTTCCATTTCTAGTTATCCCTGAAGGTTTAATTCTTACTTAAGATATATAAATATATAATCTAACCTTTGATTGGCAGTCAAATTTTACTATTTTACTATAATCAATTTTTTTTTGTGACATCAGATAAGTTATTTTTCATTTCCCTCACGGAAACCCTAAGTTTTCAATATACATCGCTTGATTTATTTATAGAGAAACAATATTATTGTACTAAACCTAGAAGTCTGATGGGTCCTACTTTTGGGACCTATCATCTCCATTCCAGATTAAGTAATAGGATTTAGGAATGTTTTGGGCTAATGTACCAATGATTGTTCAGGCCTGGAACTAACCTAATCTAGTAACGTTATATAATCATTACAGATTATCAGAAATTTAATTTCAAAAGGGATAAACATTGCATAGAAAATCAGTAAATGAATACATCCAAAGAGAAATACAAACATTACAAAACAAATTTTCACTTATCTGTTTCTCAAGTAATCGAGTCTACCATGAAAAGCACAGGGGAAGAATGCTCCACCCAACTAATGAGAGCCAGTACCCTCTACTGGAACACCCATCGAGCCAACTTCACAACCAGAGAAGTTTCATGAAAGAGACCATATCAAGTCCAACCCTAGACATTATTTGACCCTCCCTAGGTCTGGTCTAATGGTTTTAACTAAGCACAGAAGCTTTAGCCTAGAATTCCACTGGCCAACCAGCTCAAGAATTGATTTCTTGGTAGCATCTCGCTTCCCTCAATAATGTCTTGTGTGAGAGTATCAATATTACAAATTCAATCTCCTCCCTTGGGCCTCCTCCAAGCAGGATCCAAATTTCCGAGGTTGCCTCAAGCTTTTTCCCTCTCACCCTCTTCGCTCCCTTTTCCCTAAATGAGATAATTTATCTATAGGGAGGGGAATCTGGGAAGGCAATCATCTCTGCCCATAACTATCTAGAATTTGAAACTCTCTTTCAACGTCTTTTCCCACTGTAATTTCTATGGTTGACCATAAATAATATTTATTAATGAAATTTAGAAAGATAAACATTTATGTTTATCACTTGTTCATACCAGACCTTCAACATGGCCGACAATTTTCTAAGTAACTATAACAAAAGTAAATTAGAATATTTAGAATTCACTAAGAGGTATTACACCTACATTTTTAGAACACAACAATTATAGTACCCACCTTTATAGAAATAATTGTATGTGAGTACTTATTCCTTATCTAGAAGGATCAACGCTCTTATCAATATCAATCTTAAAAAAATTATTTAATAAAGTTATAAAATTGATATTCTTATATTATTAATACTTTCATAAATTTTATATATTTTACAAATATTATATATTATATAATATATTTTATATTATATTATTATATATATATATTATATATATTCAAAATAGAAATAAAATATTAATTGCAATTAATTATTAAATTAATATTTGTTTTTAATAATAATAAAAATTATAAAAACCTCAAAATCAAAAAATATTCAACTTAGTGAAGAGGTTTTAATTGAAAAAGCTTATATTTAAACCAAAAAAAATAAAAAAGTAAAAAATAAAATGGTCTATACCATCCAATTTTTTAGACATCTCGTCACCGTCCAATCTAAATGATCCAAGGCGTTTATCTCCTAATGCATCTAACCATCCTCATGATTGTCTATAAATAAACCATCCATCATCAATTATCTCACCTTTCACCTTTCACATTGATTGCCACAGATATAATCTTTGCTTCACTGTGCTCACCCACTAAAATTCATGCTTCTTCTCACCTTTCACCTTTCAAATTGATTGCCATAGATATAATCTTTGCTTCACTGTGCTCACCCACTAAAATTCATACTTCTTTTCTTATATTTTTCAAGTGGGCCCTTGAATTTGATTTGGTTTCTCAATACATGTTTTCTTTCCTTGACTCTTGAATTTGAGTTGGTTGTTCACTACATGTTTTATTTCTTTGATTTCTCATTCTACATGGAGAAGAGCTTTCTCAAATAATGAAAATCAATGTGCAACATTAAATTTTTAAAGTAAATGTTAATATATGGCATTGCATATTTTATAATTTAATTAAATCTTTTATTTAGATTACATTTCATTTTAGGTAAACATTTTTTTTAATTACTCTTAGATTAAAATGACGGATATTTATGGATTCATATATATGATTGTAAACTCATAAACCAATGCTCTCTTCACATAGAATATGATGCTCTCTTTGCATAGAATGTGATGGTCATAAAAATATTGATATATAAGGAAACATCACTTACTAACTCGCTTTTGTTATCTTTGGCATTGATCAGATATAACGTATAATGCGTTAACTCTTGAATTAATTTTTTGTTGAGCAAAAAACAAATAAATAATCTATAAAGTCGATATTACAAAACAAAAATAATTTATTTTTTAAAATATTTAATTATATTTATTTATGTTTTGATTAGTTTACTAGGCTTGAGTCTTAGTTCACTCAGTTGCGCGTTTGCAACTGTGTTTAGTTAATATAATGTATGATGAACACTGGGAAGTACACTTTGTTATCCTTGTAGAGCACTCAGAATAATAGGGTGAAAGTTTGAAATGTTCTAGGACTAGGACTAGGGAGAGAAGCGAATAAATCCTTTTAATCTAAGATTGCATCAACTCACATTTATCGAGAGAAATATCCAAATCTATTGTGTGAAATGTGGATAGATTGATGTAAGGTGATGTCTTCTTCATATAGCTTATTGTCTAAAGCAGAGCGCGTAAACCGACAGTTTTCTACTTATCCTCCATGAAACATCATCATGTGTTTTTATTTCAATGACTTCTTAATTCACTATACCCATAACAACGTCATGATACGAAATCCTATGATTTTGCTGTCTTGCCGTAAGTTGTCTCATAGTCAGAAAAATATCTTAAATCATTTGTACAAAATGGATCCCTAGATCGACCTTTTACATCGAATCCAGTCTTTTACATCAGAAAATTTCCCAAAACTTGGGTGTTTTTAAGTACAAAATGGCTACTAAGCCTCACTATAAACACCCGTTGGCTATACCATGTGCCTGCTAAAAGAGCCTAATGCTCATGAAAAGTTAATACAGCTCTAGCTATCCTCCAAAGAGGAACCAAAAATCGCTCAGGAACACCAACAGTGTGTCGCTGCATATGACCGGGAATCTCCCTCATGGGAAGGGGGGGAATGCCCATGCTCAAACCTTCGAGGTTCCTTAGAACCTCGCAGAGACTCTATGCATTATCCCCATCTTCGAAAACTGCTGCTCCTATGCCAGCTCTAGGTAGACGGTCACCTCACCTCGCTTGGTGAGGCATGCCTGCAGGTCATACTCGTGCCACATCTATGTCAAGCAAAAGCTTCATGTCAATATTTGTTCAACCATAACAACAAAAACATTACATAAAAATTCAAAAGCTAAAAAAGTACTTTAAGGTACTCTAAAAAAACCTTCTTACCTTGAGGCCCCTAATTTATACCAGGTGGTAGTATCAAGTCAGGATCTCAAGTAAAATCCATGCCCTCATAGGCATAGTCATCAATCATCAGGATCTGAGCACTGAGTCACTCGAAGAAATCTTCTTTCAAAAGATGCCGGATGGGTCCCCCTCCAATGCGAGGATCAATATATACCCATCGCCCTTTCCTAGGCTCCCTAGGATCAAGCGGACCTACACTCACCCGCAGTCTCATCACGAGCACCCTCTCAAGTATAAAGGATATGATGAGAGTACCATACCCAAAACTCTATTGGCTTTGAGTCTTACATGTCTTCAACTCCGCCTTTAGCTAACTAAGAACAACATCACACCAGTTGAAGATCTAAGGCTGGACACAATCAATGGCAAGCAATAATTGGGCCTTTGTCACAATGTGGGGACTCTTGGACCCCGCCAAGCGTGCGATCATCCACAATATGGCCCTCATGGGCCTGAACCTGATCCACTTGATAGGGACCCTGTTGCTCACCAATCCGCTCTCAGGGATACAATAAGTCTGGATCAGCTCTAGGGTGGACTGTGGATCTATCTTGCCCCCGGTCAAGTTTTCTCTTGCACCTATGCACGAAAAACCAGTCAAAAAATAGATATCATCTTTATCAATTGAGAGCTCATGACCCCTGATTCGAAACACCCCTTGGTGTTCATCCCAACATTGAATTATCTAGCTTAAAATTTCTTCCTGACCTTTCATCAGGTCAAGCCTCGCATATTTCATCAAACCACATCTGTGCAATGAAAGTATGCAAGCTTAATCATTTCACATCAGTAGTTCCTGGTGATCATTAGTTCGTTCCCTCCATAAACTCATGATGATGGATCAAAACCTGCACGAATCAACCCAAAGATCAGTCAAAATGGGGCAGCAATGCTTGCAAAAACACTTGTTGGGGTTTTGGGTTGCGCCATCATGCACTAGCGCTCCCCCTTATGACAAACAAGGCACACAAACGTGCTCCTCTAGGTTGTGAAGGGTGTTTAACACCCCTCTAGACCTAGAGGGGGGCGTTAGTCGCATTAAATGTGCTAGGGCCTCCCCAAGATCTGAAAATCCTCCCCCAATGCAGCTAAAAAGGGTAAAAGAATGCAGGATAAGGATTTTGGCATCTACTTGGAACAAACGGCAAGTCGAATGGTTGCCCAGATTTCCAGCAATCATTTGGAGAAGATCTGCTCCTCTTTCACTCCACAACACTCTCACAACACTCAAATGAAGCAAATGGTGAAAATGGAGGCTCAAAAACTTCCTTATAGTTACTCTGGAGGTATGAGTCATCTTAATTAAAGTCATTGAAATAGAATTAGTTATTTTCCTATGCTATTTATCATGTGCCATGTCAACATATTGTCAAATATTACTCATGCTTTGATGTAAGGACTTTCAGGGCTGAATTGCAGAAATGACCATGTTCGATTCACTTTGAGCGCTTTCTTTTATGGGATCTTTTCTTGCTCTTGAACTGAAAAATCCCTGAGTTTTCGTCATCGAGCTCGTTAAACTCCTACGACGACAACATGAGCACTTTCTTTTTTGGGACTCTTTCTCGCTCTTAAATTGAAAAAACCTTGAGTTTTTCCCTTCTTTGAGCTCGTTAAATCTACGAAGAAGGAATGAGCAGTTCTTTTATCTCTTTTTCCTTGCTCATTAAACTGAAAAATATACCTCGAGTTTTCTTCATTTGACTCATTAAAATTTGATGAAGATCTATTGAGTTTGTCGTTGCGTGACTCATTAAAATTTCATGACGAATATTTAGTTTACTCTGTCTCCTCATACTCGTAACAAAATGAGGCAAATGTCTATTGAGCATAGGTTATCACTTTATCCGGACTCAGTAGACTAACTTATGGAAAAGGAACCTTTTCTGGTATACTATTAAACCTTTGTTGCACCTGGTTAAATATGATGACAAAGGGACCACCCTGGAGTCGCTCTTTATGATTCTTTTAGACTCTTGAAATATGAAAATACCACCGAGTTTACCCGTTTAGACTCATTAAATTAATTAGATGGGGAAAGTGGACAATACAATTTCTTTATGTCAGTATTTTGAAAGGATTTTTTTGGCAGCAGTTGCTCCCTTGAACATGGCACCCTCTCAGCAAAACCTTCTTTGTGACGACCTCTCAATATGAACCTTACCATCCTATGAGTTTAGCCTATATACCCTGATGTTCTTGCATCTCTGTATCCTAACACTCTTTGGTGTTCATGAGTCTAGTGATGCATGGTCAAAACCTTTGTGTTGTGCCTTCTATGGTTCAAGGGAAACCCCTTATCTTATGCTTCCTCCATCAAGCCATCAAGCATATTCTTTCATCATGCCCTCTATCGATTTGACCCAATGCTCAAACTATTCTTAAAAAAAAAATCATTCTTGTCTTGTTTCGTGTCGACTGATGTAGGACACATTATTTCTTACCTTTCGACAGGTCTCTTCCTATCAGCTTCAACACTCTATCTAGGAAGCAAACCTAGAAACACTTCAGTGCCTTGGAACTTGCAGACATCAGTGGCAGGTTACCTTATGTTTGGTCAGGGGTTTTCATTATTGGTTCTTGGTTAAACGATTCAATGAGTGTTCGATGACAAAAACATTATTCACACTCGCTAGATTGTATTGTGCATCTTCGATACCATCACCATTATCAATGGCCATCCTCGCATCTATTAACAGTCACCATTATTCACTGGTAATTAGACGATTTCATACATGTTTGACCTCAACATATTTATTCACATGTATCAAACTATGTTGTTAAGGTGAAGCAGAAATCAAGAACTTGGGTAGAGGCTTACATCACTCAGCCTTGTTTCCTCTCCCAAGTTGTGTATATTATTTTTTGGAGACCGCTCATCAGAATGATCTTATTATGACACAAGTTCTGCATTGTGCTTATCGGCAGACACGATCATCATATCTCTTTGTTGAGAAATCGCTCTGACATAGCTACTAAGCATGGGAATGCCCCACTCAAGACATGATTTTAAATGTTTTATATATATGTGTTGTATCATGTTTCTCGTATTCCTGAAGCTTCAATCCTCTCTCTCTCTTTTCGAAGAAAACGACAATTATATAAAGTATTTCGGCGATCCTCTCTGCCTCTGATCTCACACTTTATGGGGAATCTGTTACACAGGAAAATGACCTCCTCAGCAGCTCAGAGGGGAATGGAAAGATGACAGAATGACTGACCAAGTTCACAGGCCTATTTGTTAAGCTAATGCTCTCCAAGAACTAGAAATCTTCTTTATAAAGCTTCCAATCCATGCATTAGGTGCGTTAATCCCTAGGGTAACTCTGTTTGCTGCCTCAGGAAGAGCATTAGTCAACTTAAGTGAGTTTCTAGAGGTCAAAGGAGCAATTTTACCAAGAAATATCCCTATATTCACTCCTATGTCAGCTCATAAAAGCAGGGAAACATCCAGATTCGACCTTTTTGGAGGAATTACTATTCCTAATGGATTCTACAAATAGGGAAAGAGCACTAATGCATGGAAACATCTCTGCTTTTTCCCAAATGAACTCATGAAGGATTTGGCAATGCCGATCCTCTCATGTTATATATTTGAGGCTAGGGACATTATGAAAAAGGTTGAAACTATTGAAAGGGTTGCTTATTGAGTATCGAAGCTTGTATTAGGAATTGGCTCTTCAAGAGGTTAAGAAGAGAGAGAGAGAGAGAGAGAGAGAGAGGATCTGGAGGAGTAAGGGAAGACTGATGCAATGGATGGTTGTAATCACTATTTTCCATCATTAATATATACCTGCAATTGTGTTTTCCACTCCATGGCATTGGTATTGGTAATTATTTACATGTTCATGTAACATTAATTTTTATGAGTGGCTTAGATATATGCAGTTAGATATCCCTATGTATTATTGTATTGATTGTTAAAGTTATATGTTGTGATATTACTCCTCGTCTTGTTTATGTGTAGGTATTGATCTTGGAGCTAGCTGAGAGGTCTTCTACTCCGCTACTTTACACTCTCCAGAAACATCACACCAAGACCTGAGGTAACAATCCTTCTTCTTACTTTGATTTTCATTTCACTAATATGGATATGTGCATGTATCTCTGGGCCAACTACAGCTAATTTGACTGTCTTCCAAGGATCTCAGGAAGATCCTTGAGGGTATCTCCATCACCAAACACCCGTGCATTAATCCCTATAGCACTTCTTACTAAAGTATAATGATGCAAATTTTCTTGAATGATATCACTTATTCGGCAGCAGCCTAAGAGTGCTCAGTATGGCTCCACCTAACAAAGATAGTGCACTCCTCTCGTCAACCTTCAAATGGTGACATAAAATCCTCTTTATGGATAACCAGGTGCGCTATTAACATCAATAAAACATACAAAATTCACCAAAGGTGAAAAGTCACACAAACATACCTTCACACTCGGTACAATGTTCTCAAACTTCAACTATACATTGACAACAACTCCACACAGCAGTGGGAAAATTCAAAGGGTCACTTTATGGCATTAAAATGCATCCACACTAATGCGGCTCACAACAAAAACTACTCACTCCCTTAATTCATAAATGAAAGCATCTATTGGTGTAAGGACACTCCACGTCTTGTCCTTCTCCACACATGGAGACCACACTTCATGTTCCAGCTCAACTACACGACAACTACAAGCTTGCAACTTCATGAACTCTTTCAACATTCACACCAGACTTGGTTTTCTTCCCTTTCACAAGCTCGTGCAATTTACTAGAAATCACTTGGGGTACCAAAATTTCTTGGTTCTCAGGCCAGCTCCATCGGTGGCTCACTGCTCTACGACCTCCATGACCATTCTCATTGCCAACTCCCTCATGCTTCTCTATGCACAGCTGGACACCAACACATCTCTTCACTTTGCTTCACGCTGGCTCAGGTTTACGCCTCCTCCTCAATAGTTATGTCACAAAAGACTCCAACAACGATCTTCTCCTACAATGGATTTCTTCTCCTCCAGGTGGCTTGATCCACCCTCAACGACATCCAAAACTCAACCTCCTATGATTAGAAGTACACCACTAGTGCTTCCTTGACTATCTATGTCCAATAATTTCAATACATAGGTAGCAGTCACACTACACGCACTGGAGAAGCTACAATGCCATTTTCGGTCTCTTCCTCACAACGCTCAAAACACAATAGCTCAAGTGTTTGGCATCATATCTAACTATGTATGCCTCAAAAGACTCAACTCACTAGTCCACAGTCACTGCATCGAACTTGATCATCTCTCGTGGCATATGGGCAATGACTCTCCACTCTATAAGGTTTGAATATGGAGATTACTCACAACTATCGCACACAATGCAGAGTCCACGAGCCCTTCAGACCACTTAGCCCTCCTCTAGCTCTTCACACCCCAGAGTCCACAAATTTTCACACCATTGAGCTTATATCTCTAGATCAGAGCTCACACGCTCCTAGGCTCACCCTTATGCCCTCTTCCAGACAACGTTGGACCTCACATAGCTCCACAGGCTCTAGCAATGAGTCTCACCACATAAGGCGACCTCTCAACAACTCACCTGAGCTTTGTCTCCTCACAATTCACCTGAGCTCTGAACTGGCATGCAAATGATTTCAGCTGATGCAGGCTCACGATCTCAACACCACTTCACGGCACTGAGGTTCCTTGCAGAAACAACACTAACAACAAATGACTCCTTGCAAAATGCTCCTTCACTATGGAATATCTGGCAAGCCACCTTTGCACACCTTCAAATGCATATGGAAACATCTTTTGATCACAAAACTTATCTCTGTCAATGTTCTTCCATGCTTCAGTGTCCCACGCACATAGCGCAATACCAAAAACATAGGCGGCCACCCAAAACACACGGATCATCTCTCCTCTTACTCACAACTCCTCCTCTACCTCTTCCCAACTAGTATGATCGAACAAAGTCTACAAGTGGACCAGCGCTCTCCAAACAATGATGAAATGCAAAGTCAAATTCACAAGAACAATGGATTAACAACACGCTCCATCAGCTCCATAGGACATCAACATAAGCTATTAGCTTTCCACATATCCAACACCCAACTTCTGCACTTCCAGACTCCGTTATGCACCAACGTCCTCCAGACCTTGCAAGGCACTCCCTCACAACCAGGATGGGGTTTCGTTGCTTCTGCCTCAATGAAACAATTCTTCAAAGTATATCTACACCATGCAAATAAACCAAATTACTCTGTCTTACAAGTCAATGAACACTTTTCCAACAACGGGGTACTGAACTGTGCCACCTTACAACATCGAGCCCACAGAACCTCTGCACAAAGGTCAACTATCCATGTCACACTAAATTCAAAACAATAGTGAAAACGCACATCACAGCTCTTCAATGAACACTCGACTGCAGACACTCCTCAAGTTTGCAAAAACTCTTCTCGGTCTGATCTCCACCGACTCTGATACCATGTTAGAACTATGAAGATTCACAAAGTGATCTTATTTATTTCATTATCCATCGTCATTATTTATACATCCATGAGATGTAGAATCAACAATAATCTCCATAGACTCCTATCGACTATTGATTATCTCGTCATCATATGAATAGGGTTGTTCATCACATGAATAGTCACAAACTGTGTTGAGATTAATACTCTAACACGACGATGGTTGGAGGAAAGCCTATTTGTTGTAACAAATATGTTAATGCCAAATATTGAAATCACGTTTTTGTGCTATTGGTACTTACATTCATTTTTAATTTCTTTTAATGCTTTGGTTTGATCCTATGCCATGAGAATCAAGATAGGTTAGACTTGTCTACTTGTTGTTTACCCACGCACAAGAAATGTCTTTGCCAAGAAGTAACACCATTTACCGGTATATTTTGAACCAATAACTTTCAATAAGAGTAAATTATACACGTTTTCTACTTTTGAAAGTTGATCCTGGTTGTCTATGCATTAGCTATTTTTCAACCTCTTTATGTTCAAAGAGATAGAATTCATTGGGAGGTGTACTTTTTTCCTTTTAAATATTTTGTATGCATTATCATTCAGAATTGCATGTTAGAATATCAACCTCGATTTCCCTTAAAAACTCCAACAAGAAGTACATGGTGAAGAAAATATATATTGACATAAAGCATATGCCCCATTTCCTTACTGTGAAATGTCTCCTCGACATATTTAAATAATATTTTATTTAATATTTATGTATATAGGAGGATTAGGTCAATTTTAAAAAATTGATTGAATTATTGGTATTGTTGTTACTCTAATTTAAATTGAATTAATATTAGGGTTTAATATTTGGTTAAATCTTATCATATATTTAATAATTATTAATGTGCTTGAAATGTATATATAAACCACATTTACTAATATAGTTGTGATAGTTACCTCCTCCTCCAAAAAAAAAAACTTGTGACATTAATAGCATCTTTAATCATAAAATATCTAAATTTGCAAAGGAAAAAAAATTCCCATGGAATAATTTAATGAAAGGAAATTGATCCAACAACATCAATATTCCTACCTGCCCTTCATGAACAATAATAACGATGTTGGTGGACTCTTCCTCCTATTTTATATACTTGATTAAAATAGGAATATTTGGTATAACTTATGCAATGTGTAAATTTCCTATTTGTTTATTTTTAGTATTTTTTATATTAAACATGGGTTTATGTGTTTTTCATAAAGTAACTAAATATTTTATTTTCTAGTTAGTAAATCAATATATAAGATTTATATGTTCTTTACAATATGTAAGGTTGATGTAGGAGCATTAACTATAGGCAATCTATTTTGACTAGACTCCAAAGGGGTCATAAAATTTCAAAAGGGACCGACATTTCCTTCCAATGTATTTTGTAAAAATTAGGCGAACTAATGTGATTATAAGTGTCAAGGTTCTAGAGAAATTTGGGTTGTTAGATTATTTGATGAGTTGGTGTTCTAGGACAGGTGGGACTCTATAAATTTTCCAAGTGTTAGCTTGAGGTGTTAGGTTGTTGGGATAGGTGTCAAAATTGTCTTTGTTTCTATTGCGATATTTTCTAGCCAATGGAGCTATACGTGTATGTATAACTAGGATTAGATCAACAAGAGAGTTTTGAGTACTAGAGAAAAACGAGCTCGAGGTAGGAGCACAAGAACTATGTAGTGGGAAGAGAGGACTATAACATTTCTCCATAATTAAATCCTTATGAAATATAATAGAATCAATGTTTTATATAGTTCTTCCTTGGTGTTCAATTACTCTATCAAAACATTTGTTGATACGCTATTTGAAATGGAGAACATATCTATGTTATCTAACTGTTGTTGCATACAAAACGTAAGCATTGAGTTCATTCCTAGTAGTGTATCGAGAATCCAAACACTTTAATAAAGTCATATGTTAGAGGTTCGAGACTGGGAAGAGTGTCAGAGGACCACATGCAAGGACTAGTCTGGGCCACGATCTTGTGAGTGGGATTGGTATGAGAGAAGCAGAGTGAACACCAATGTTAGTCAAATAAGAAGCATCGAAGCCCATAAACATTTGTACACACAGTGGGAGTTTAATGCAAGGATTAGAGCAAGGTTCTAATGGATAGAACCTCATCGAGGAGCACTGCACGATATTTTTTATTAAAATAGAAGGTGTGCAGAGGTCCCCTCACTTACGTCATGAAAATACCCAACTCCCCCGTGCAAACCATCAACTAACTCTTCCAAATCTCAGTCTTCAATCAAGTGAGTAGAACCACCACTTGAAACTTCGAATGTGGACCCCATCCCCCACTACTAATGTCACATGGGGATCCCCCCCACAATTTGTTGAGTTGTTGATTTCAAGAATGGATCGTGATCATTGATGGGAGAGCAAAGATTTCACCAAGGTCACTTGGGAACAAACGACCAAGTCCAAGTGCCTTGGGGTAAACCTATAAAAAGAGGTTTGGGTAATCATGGATTTTAATCCCTTACTCCCCATAATTAGGAACAATTTGAGAATTTAAATATTGATTAAAGGTTTAATGACCTAGTAGGGTTTGAACGAAACCATAAGAAAATAGAAATATAACAACCCTTTGAGGACAAAATAAAACTGAGATTTACAACGACATAAAGTCATTGAGAGGGGGATAATTGAGAGAAACTAGAGTGGTTGCATCAAGTGGTATGAAAGTGACGGTACACTCCTTGGGAATTGAGAAGTGATTGGAAAAGAAACGTTACAGATAATGGAGGGGAAGATATCAATAGGATTGCTTGTGAGAAGAGACACAAAGAAGGAAGAGTGAAGGTAGCTAGTGAAAGAGGAATAATAGAGAATTAGGGGAAAGAGAAACTTAAGGAGGATTTTAGGAAAGGAAACCTAAGCAAGAGTGTTGGGAGAGACGGAGACTCAAAAAAAAGAAGAGGATTGGAAGAAGATAAAGAAATACCATCCAAGAAGAAGAGTTGGAAAAATTCAAATTTTGAGTCTCATTAGTGAATAAACTTGGCAGAAAACTAGCCTTTAAAAGTTGTTTTAATTTTGCAAGAAGTTATCAATTGTAGAGGTAGTAGTAGTGGAAGTAGATATGGTATTAACTATAGCAAGAGAGTCGTAATATAGAACCTATAGTGTTCTCAAGCATCTTGGCAATGAACCCTTGTAGCAGAGAGGTTGCATCAGAAATTGTTCCAAGTGAGGTTGGAAGAGAGTAGAAGATAGAGAAAGTACTTGAGAGACGAGGAAAAAACAAGTGAATTTCTTGAGAGGTGAGTAGAGTGAAAATACCATAGGAGCAGAGGAAGCTCGAGAGGTTCTAAGGGAAGTGAGCCTATGATAGAAAAAGGTTAAGCCTGGAGGAGAGAAGCTTGTTGAGGTGTCTTTGGAGGCTTGGTTGTTGCTCATACTGAGCATGGAGAATCTCAAAGAGAAAGAAGAAAATATGACCACTAATGGTCATGTTAATGGTTCATGTGAAAGCCACAAAGAAATGGAGAAATTTGTTAAATAAAATGGCATGAGGAGAAGAAATATAAGCCAAGAGGAGTTTCACATAGAGATGGGTGATCTGAAAGGGAGACTTAGTATCATGAGCATGTTGCTACAAGAGAGGGAGAAGAAAGACTAGACATATGGATGGGATATTAACAAGAAGTTCAAGTGACCTATTAAGCATTTCTATGCCAGGAAGATGAGGCACTTATTAAGTGATCTATTGGGAAATGAAGAGCTCATAGCAGTTGAGTGTGAAGAGCAAGAGAGATTTCACTATTGTGAACCATAACAAGGAAAAATCCTTGGAGAAGAGGATGACAAAGATGTTAAGGAGAGTCTAACTGAGAGTCTCATGGATTACATGAAGAGTCCAGACCAATAGAAGGAGTTGTTGATAGGAGATGGCATGACAGAGGCAACAATTGGGGCTAGAAAGCCTCATGATTTTAATAATGATGTTTTGTGTATGGTTTTAGGTCACAAGAATGACATAGAAGGATAGTCATCTATAACTATCATGAGAATAGAGGAAAAAGGAATAACAATTCCCAAAGCATAAAAGGAATACATAATTTAGAATCTATCATAGTGGAGGATGAGGTAGCGTTATCTCATAAAGGCAAGTGGAGACAGAAGGACCATATGCAATGAGAAAGATTGATGATGAAGACAGTAAAAGAGGTTATATGACTTAATTATTTTAAAACTAATCAATTATATGTGAGCGTAGGTCTTCCAGATGATGGACAAACATTTGAAGTTGTCATGATTATGGAGGAAAATGAAGGAGGACATAATTGAAATTTTGTTCTAAAGGGAAAAGGGGCAACATTGTCTCATAAAGAACATGAGGATGAACAAGTATTAAAAGTTGTTATCAAGAAGGATGCAGTGAACTGGAAGATTGAAAGACTAGCATACAACCTAATAGTAGAGTTCAGTAGTAGAATGGACAAAGGAAAATAGTTAAAGTATAAAATTTACAACCAAGTGAAGCACAAAGTAAGTCAGGAAGTATATGTTGGACATATACTCTTATATTAATATATGGAATAATTCTAATCAAAAGGGTAAATAAAAGTGTAATGAGAAGTGAAAAAAAGGAGATGGAAGTCTTGCATAATTGTAAACAATAAGAAAATCATGTGTGGGATCCACATGGTATCATGGTAAGATTTATACCAAAACAAACATGAGAAACCAGGTTGAAGATGAAGAAAAACTCTCAAAATTTTTTATAAAAGGGAGAGTAGATGAATAGGGTTGCATAGAGAATGCAACCAAGAAATAGATATAGGATGAGGTTCTTAAAGCATTACTTTTTTTCAATAAATTACACAATGAAGAGACTATTGGGAATATAATTAAGTGTGTAGAAAAAGGACAACAAGTGCTATTAAGAGAAAGAGAAAGGGAGAAACATGAGACAAGTCTGCATCATGAAAATTGTTTTATAAAGTTACCAACGACCTACAAATAATGAATTTGCATAGGGCATGAATGGAGAAAAGGAGGCAATTGATGAAAAGAAAAATTGTTGGAACAAATCCATTTTAAAGAATGGAATTCTATATTCCATAGAGCATCCATGGAAAAGGTTGTCAAATTCTCTTAATGAAGAATGGGAGCTATGTGATAATATGGTCATTGAATCCATGAAGCTTTTGGAGGTATTGTTGCAAATTATTAGTGTCAACAGTTTGGCCCAACAAGATGACAATGTAGGCATTGAAATGCAGTTTGGGATGTTGATGAACAAGGTCTAAAAAAAATGGTATAATGGAGAATAGGAAGCGGTGAGATACATCATATGGTTGAATGCAAGAGATTGCATCATTGAGGAAAGAAGGAAACAACAAACTAGAGTATGGGATTCTGAAAATTTGAAAATAGTTGTAGGGAAGCTAGGCAAGCAAGCCAATAGACATCAACAACATAAATTCTAGGAGCTTATGGGATGCAACAATTAAAAACACCAAACTAGGAGGTCATGAACATTTTTAACCTGAGGAGTCTAATGCAGGGGCATCAACCCTAGGAAATATATTTTTACTAGACCCCAAAGGGGTCATAAAATGTCCAAAGGGAAAGACATTTACCTCCAATGTAATTTGTAAAAATTAGGGAAATTTATGTCATTACTAGTGTCTGTATTCTAAATAAATCTAGGTTGTTAGGTTGTTTGATGAGCTAGTGATTTGGGCCGAGTGGGCCTTCGTAAATTTACTGAGCGTTAGGTTGTTGGGACATGTGTCAAAACTGTCTTTGTTTCTATTAGTGTATTTTCATGCCAATAGAGCTATATATGTATGTATATCTAGGATTCAATCAACTAGAAAGTCTTGAGGACTAAAGAAAAACTAGCTCAAGGAAGGAGCATGAGAACTTTGCAATGGGCAGAGAGTATTATAACATTCCTTTGTAATTACATCATTATGAATTATAATAGAATCAATGTTTTTTTAATCTCTTACCTGATGTTTGATTTCTTTATCAAAACTTCCTTTCTCAATGTTGAAAATGGCAACAAGAAATTCCTAATTTAATTTTCCCTTGAATTAAATTAGGAGAGAATTGTAATTCCACATCACACAAGACAACTTGAATGGTTAACTGAGTTGTTATCACTCACTTAGCTTAGTTAATTCAATTTGAGGGCCTAACTTGAGTCATGTAGAGTGGTTCCTAAATTTTAGGAGCGAAGGGTGAATTTAATTTGAGTTGTAATAATTTAATTCGGTTAAACTGAGTTAAAGTCAGTTAAACTAGTTCCAACTGTTGGAGGAACTAGTAGGAGGTCTAGTAGTGGGGTGAAGCTTCAGTGTTCATCCATTTAAATGATGAATCAACCATAATTAACTCATGTATGCATGAAATTCGAGTTATCCAATTGAGATTGGAGTTCAATGGCAGTGTAGTATCAATTCTATAATTTTTCGAGTTGTAGAGGTAGTTCTTGCAGACAGAGAAGGGCCTACATGGATTACACAATTATAATTGGGAATTTCCCTAATTAATAGATGGCTAATTACCAATGAAACAACACAAGGAAATAGGAGCTTGGTAGGAAACATAATTGGCTAAGTATTAGCCAGAGTCATCTTGTGAGGCAGTGAGATAGATTATACTTGTGCAGAATTTGTTCAGGCTTGAAAAAGCATTATATTTATTCTCTATTTTATGATTAATGCAATACAAATAGGAAGTGGTTTTGAGAAGTTTGTTTCCCCTTAGATAAATCTTTGAGCATATTTGATTGAATATTGTCTCATGTTTATGTTGTGGTTTCTTGATCGATTAATTGTTTCCATTGATGAGTAGAGTAGATTTGTTATAGCTCCGATACCATTTGTTATATCTCTGATACCACTTGTTGTAGATCTAACCCAGTTTCATATAGCTCTTATACCACTTGTTATAGATCTAACCCAGAAATATATGATAACAGAAATAACCCAATAAATAACAAGATCGAAATAGATAGAAATGATTCACTTTATTGATCAAAACCCTTAGGATAGGGCAACACCATACATTCACTCCTTAAGGAAGGAGAACACTCCACAAGCCATATGACTTTTCATACAATATTTCTTGACACTATTCCTTGACATCCTCCATGTGGAGTCTCTAGCCTCTATATAGGCCTCATACA
This sequence comes from Pinus taeda, assembly GCA_000404065.3. Lineage (NCBI taxonomy): Eukaryota > Viridiplantae > Streptophyta > Pinopsida > Pinales > Pinaceae > Pinus > Pinus taeda. Next base: position 12,807 of record APFE030584854.1, on the reverse strand, counting down.
TACAATACCATGGATCATTACCATGGTTCCCTCATACCATCGACTAATACCATGGCCCATTACATTATTACTAACTACTTGTGGTCCCTTACATGATATGGGTTAACCACCTTATTTATTACTATGACCCATCCCATTATTACATTATTACCTTAGGTACCTCCCTTTGTACCCCATATTATCCCCCCTAGGTATATAACATAAGTCCTCATCCATGCGACCAGGAAGTTTGACTGAGTTTTGACCATTGACCGCAGTTGACCGTAATTGACAGCAAACAGGAAAAGTTGTCTTTGATATACCCCTATACTTGAATCATATTTTTGAATGTAATTAGGTTATTGGACGATATTGTATTAAGCTCATTGTACTCTCTACTGAACATTTTATGGCAATCAAATAGAAGAATATTTTTCAAAGGGTTTCCCCCTAATGGGGTTTTACACTGGTCCTTGACCAAATCATGTGTCACTTGTTGATGTGTTGATTGTGTCCTTTTTCATTGCATTTATTGTTTTATCTTCAATTATTGTTGATGAATGGAAAGACTAGTTGTATTTAGAAATATTTATAATTAAAGTATTGAATTGGGATAAAATAATTGATACAACATAGAACAATCTGAAAAATTAACACAAGGCAAGTATCCTTTGTCGCGGATTGATGACTTGTTTGATCTGTTGAAGGGAGCAACACTGTTATCGGATATTGATTTGAGATTAGGATATCATCAAGTATGCATCAAAGAAGAGGAAATCTACAAGACCACATTCCGTACCATTTACTAGAATTATGAGTTTGTGGTGGTTCCTTTTGGTCTTAGTAATGCTCAAACTACTTTCGTGTGTTTGATGAATAGTGTGTTGCATCCTTATCTGGACAAGTTTGTGATAGTTTTAATTGATGACATATTGATATATTCTAAGAATGAAGAAGAGCATGCAGAGCACCTGGCAGCATTATTAAGATTGATGAGAGAGCACTGGTTGTATGACAGGCTTAACAAGTGCAAAGTTATTTCAGATTGAATTTCATTACTTGGGACATGTTGTTTCCAAGGAAGGTATAACAGTGGACCTGGAAAATATCAGAGATATCGTGTAATGGGCATCTCCTAGGAATGTGGATAGTGAAAATCATACATGGGACTAGTAGGTTATTACGAGAGGTTCATCATGAATTTCCTATCATATTGCATCATTGCAGAGGAAAGGAAAGAAGTTTGAATGGACTAAGGAGTGTGTAGCTAGTTTTGAGCAGTTGAAGCATTTTCTTAAAAATGCTCTAGCCTTGAAGATTGAAGATTTTGACAAAGAGTTTGTGGTATGTATAGATGCTTGCAAGAGAGAACTTGGTGGAGTCCTGATGCAGGAAGGATAGGTGGTGTGTTACGAGTTAAGGAAACTGAATGACCATGAGTAGAACTACATGACTCATGATCTTGAGTTAGCAGTTATCGTTCGTGCCTTTAATGATGTGGAGACATTATCTTCTTGTCAGGAGATTCGTCTTGATGAGTGATCATAGTGGATTAAGGTACATGTTGTACCAACTGAATCTAAATGCCAAACAAGCTAGATGGTTGGCTACCCTTAGTGAGTTTTAATTCGAGATCAATCATCAAGGGTAAGGAAAATAGGGTTATAGATGCTCTCAGTAGGAGAGTGCGGGTGAATCATATTGCAGTAGTGAGTTGTTTTGGGACAGATATATAAGAGCAGATCTTATGACCAAGACAACATGATGACAAGTACCAATAGTCGAGGCACAAGTTACAACAATAGGGTGAAGGTGATAGGGATGAGGATTATCACCTCATGGCAGATGGCTTGGTTAGATTTAGGAATAGGATTTATGCGTCGGATAACAGTGAGCTCAAGAATGTTATCTCGAGGGAGTTTCATGTCAAGCTGTATTTAGGTCACCCAGGATATCAGAAGACATTGACTAAAGTTAAGAGGTTCTACCACTAGACGAACTTGAAGAAAGAGGTGGTTGAGTTTTTTGCGATATGTTTGGACTGTCAGTAGGTAAAAGTAGAGTGTGAGCATCGAGGTGGTTTACTATAACCAATTCCAATTCCAGAATGGAAATGGGAGGTCATTTACATGGACTTCATTACAAGTTTGTCGAGGACATTGAAGCAACATGATTCCATCATGGGTGTGGTTGACATGTTAAGTAAGGTAGCTCACTTCATCGTAGTTAAGTTTACTAATTAAGTTAGTGAGGTAGCTTAGATCTTCATCAGGGAGATAGTGAGATTGCATGGTGTTCCCAAGAATATTATATCAAATAGAGATGTCAAGGTCACTTCCAGTTTTTGGAAGGAGTTGTTTGCAAGCTTGGAAATAGAGTTAGTTGTGGTCTGGTTGTAGGTGCAAGGGATAATTGTTCAAATCTAGAAATGATTTCCTCAAGCGCAGGTGGAAGTTCTTCTTCAATTTCCTTTTTCAGTTTCAGTCATCCACCTCCAAACTTAGATATTCAACTAAAACAACAGAATTGCTAAAATTACTTGAAAATTAGCAGAACTTCACTTACCCCCAGAACCGAAAGGAAAACAACAACGTTGTTCATAAACTTCTCGCATCTTCCTTTCTCCCAACCTTTATCGTGTTAATTCTCCACCGTCAATCCTCTTTCTTCAATTCGACGGTTGGCGCTTTTCCTGCTCACAAACTAGCCGGGTGATACTCCACTATTGATCAAGCCCACTTGATCCAACGATTGATGCTTAATATCATGTGGAATTCTTGCCGATGTTTATCAAGCCAAGAGCATGTGAGAAAAGCAATTTCTCCATGTTACATATCGGCTGCTAAATGGAATCACGTGACTATCCCAAAATACCACTTACCTCCTTGAGCCCACGCGAAAACAACTTTCTCTTATGAAGACCACTTTACTCCTTTGTCTAACTTTGACGCTTGTTTGCACGCAACTACCGTAGATCTAACGGTGTTGTCGATCTAACGGTTCTAGGCTTCTTTAGGTTCCTTCGCAAATTTACCAGATTTTTCTCCTTCCACTGTGATTTTAGTGCTTTTGCTAAGTTTAGCTCTTCTCTATGGAATTCGGAGCTTAGCTAACTAAAGCTTTGTGGTTTGAAACACCTTCGATTTAACTTAATGCACAGTGAATGAGGAATTTAAACACGATGACACCAGATCATACATAACTCTAATTTTTACAGGCCAAACTGGATTTCAACAATACACAGAGATATTTCGAAGGAATTCAACCTCCGGGATTTAACCTTTCATGCATAGAATACAAAGATATTTCAATTCTTTTACAGCCAAATCCTCTTACAATAGTTCAAAACTTACATAAATACTTTACATCCAACAATTCTATCCTCAACCAATGGATCAAATGTATCTAATCCTAGATAAATATCTAAACTGCTTGATATTCTCCTCAAGAATCTCAACCAAGTCTGAACTACTTGGATTAATTACAAAATCATTCAAATACCTATATTCTAGCTCAAATCCTATCTAGAAAACTTTGTAAATTGACAGCTAAAGGATCCCACTCCTTTGCTTGTAAACTTTTTTTTTTTTGGATTTTTGGAATAAAATGAAGCCTTTTGTCTTGAAGCCTCATGCTCTTGCATCAGTTAGCCTTTAGTACAACTTATCATCCTGGAAAGACAGAGAGGGTTAACAGGATCCTTGAGGATACGTTGAGGATGCATGTCATGCATTAACAGAGGAAGTGGGAGGAGTATTTGCCACTAGTAGAGTTTGAATATAACAATGGGTATTAGGAGTCCTTGAAGATGAGTCTGTTTGAGGTTATTTATGGGCAGAGTTGTAATACTCCTATCAACTAGAGTGATCCAGTGAACATGGTGTTGATAAGACTGAATATGTTGGATGAGATTGAACATGAGATGTAAGTTACTAAGAGGAATTTGAAGGCAACATAGGATAGACAGAATAATTATGCAGATCAACATAGGGAATTTAAGCAGTTTCAGGTTAGGGAGTATGCATACTTGCGCATCAAGCCCAAGAGCAGCTCCTTGAGGATTGGATCATGTGCCAAGTTGACACCTTGGTATTGCGAGCCTTTTGACATCCTTGAGAGGATTGGACCAGTGGCCTACAAACTTGCACTGCTGCTGATAGTGAAAGTCCACAATGTTTTTCATGTTTTATTGCTTAAGAGATATGCACACGATGTTGATCATGTGATTGACTAGTCTGCATTGTAGGTGGAACCAAAGGGAGAATTCCATCCAAAACCTTAATGCATATTGCAGTGGAAATAACTCATGGTCTCAAATCAAACAATCAAGCAAGTTAAAGTGAAGTGGAAGCACTTTGGGCCCGATGAAGTTACATGGGATGTGGCTGATCAAATGCGGGCTTTGTATCCTTCTTTATTTGCTAGTTCAAGCAATTGAGTTTTTTGTATATGTATATATGTGTATGGTTGTAATTTTCATGATGAGTTAGGTTATAAAGCTCCAATAAGCGGTATGTTTGTTTTGCTTTCAGTATTATGTCATTGTAAATACTGCATCGAGCTATGTTATAAAGTTCCATAAGCATTATGTTTTGCTTTCATTTCCCCAAGGGGGAGGGGTTTGTAATGACCTTGGATTAAAGTTCATGTAATAAAGGATAATAAAGGCAAAATAAGACTAAGGTCACAGGACATGTATTCGAAGTTGAAAGTTGGGCAAGCACCATAGTGGGTATCACTTTTGGTTTATTTATGGCTATGGAAGGTGAATAGAAACAAATTTGCATGTTAAGGAAATTAGAAGGAAAATTAAGTAAAATGAAGAAAATAGAGACATCAATAATAAAAATACATTAAAGAATCAATTCACGACTTTTGTTGGTTTAGCTTTTGTCAGCTTTGGTTTGAGAGAGAGAGAGAGAGCTCCAAGAGGAGAAAACAAACAAGCAAGTAAAGGAAAATAAAAATAAAAGCAAAAGAAAAATAAAGGAAAACAAAGGAAAGCAAGGAGAAGGTTGGATCAACATATTTAGTAGGAGGATTTTACAAGTAACATGTTACATGTGTAATTTCCTAGCTGAGGTGTGAATGCATGGTTCGTGCATTTATGTATTTGGTTCATTTGTTGTCATTGGCATGGGTTTTGCCCAGTTTGATAGTGGTTTCAGCCTTGCCTTGCCACTTCTTGGGTAACCATCGTGTGTTGGGATTCATTTCTTAGTTGAAATTTGGATTGCCGGAAGGTTTTGGAACTGGGTGAGGTGGTCTTAGGAAAATTCTCAATGGTTGGGGGTGGAGATGGTTTTCTTGAGGAAGCTATCGACCAGTGGGTGGAGACAAACAAATTCCTCAAGGTATGGTGTAGAAATTCCAAGGAATCCGAGTTTGGTTTGGTCTTGTGATCTCAGGACTGGTTTAGGTAAGATCACGGTAGTTGGAAGGTGAATGTGGTTTAACCTATAGATTCCCTTGGTTGTTTATGCTTTGGTTTATCCCATGAGATCTCATATTAATGTTTGGAATATGGCACAAGGGTGATTGGCTAAAAGAAAGATTTGGTTCAACCCAGTCTATGGTCGATTATTATGTGGAAGTCCCTGACTTGGTTGGCTTTTGCATAAGTTAATAAGATTTATTCCCCTATTGTAATATATGAGCACTTGTACTTATTATTATATTGATTTGATGGTTGCTCTATCATGGTTAATATTATGGTTATATGTTGGTTATAAGCATGGTTATATGATATGCTCTATCTATGGCTCTTGTTATGCTTTGATAAGTTATTGAATGGTTGATGAATGCACAAACTAACTAGTGTGTTGCAGCTACTTGGGAGGGAATTATACCTTCTCGGTGATGTTAAGTTAAAGTTTAGGGATTTACACTCAAATATGCATTCATGACCTATAACTTTCATGTTTACCATATGTTTAAAAAAATGTAGAGTGTGTTTTAGGCAGTCTAGGTCAAGTTTCGAATTCAAGTTTGAAGGTTTAGCATTATTGTTATGTTAAATATGACTCTAGAAAGTTACAAGAAGTTTTGGGCAGTGGTCTAGAGGCTAGCCTAGAAAAGTGGCTTAGATATCAGGGCCACATGCACTAAACTGAGGAATTTAGGTCATAACTGTATTAAGTCAATCCTATGCGTGAGATTTAAGGCCTATAACTACACCCATTCCTTGTTGTGCATGCGGTTGGGGTTTTAGGTTAGTGAAAGGGCCTAGCTTAGGAATTGACCACTTGGGGTTGGTTTACAACCTTCTAAGTGATTTTTTGTCTTTGACAGGTGTCAGTAAAGTTGTCAGTTTGTCGACCCCACTTCCATAAATAGAACTTGGAGGTCTGGTCATGTCATAGTAGCACTTCGCTTCACATTTACCCGAAGGGCTTGTAAAAGTGAGTAAATGTGGGGAGGGGCGGGTTAAAATAGAGAATTGATGCTTCATAAGGCTTCATGTATAGCCTTTACACAATTGCACTACTTAGGGATGATAACTTGGTGCTTGTTTCTTATGAAATATTAATGGTTCACAAACCATGCATTCTAGTAACTATTATATGTTTTGTAATGCGCGTGAATCATGACATTTTTGTGATGAAATTTTGCATTGTGAGAGGATTTTCATTATGATAAGGCATTGTCTGTCTGGAATAGTTTGTCAGCCACTTAATTGGTTAAAAGTGATTGCTATGTCATTTTATGTATAACTATTTCTAGCGCTTTCTTGCACGAGATCTAATGTATGCCCTCATTACTGCATAAAAACTTGTTGGTATGGTAACAATGGATACAATTGTGTGTGTTTAATTGGTTTCCATTTTGTAATCCAACACTATGCCATTCTATCACATAACATATTATTACAACATATGAATTGTAACAACTCAGCATAGGCTAAGATATATGATGTCTTAGGTAACATGTCTCCAACTTGTAGTTCAACGCAATACTAACACACAGGCATGAAGTAGTGCTGCAAAAAACAATCATATGCCAAAATTAAACACATCATGGGCTAAGGTGTGGGATTTCATAGCTTAACTCTCTCATGAAGCTAAATTTACAAAACGTTAGGTCCCTTTCTTCAATATTCCCTTCAGAATGATGTTTGGCACGATGGAAATTGGACTAGTATTGTTTGTTAGGATATTCCGACACATAGGAATAGTTAAGTATAACTTGGTCTAGTATAGAGTTAGGTAAAGTGTGTTTCTTTACTATGTACATTTGTAACTTACAATCCGACGGTCACGATATGTAGTGATCCGACGGTTCATTCTCTCCTCGGTATTACCGACACTTGATCCGTGGCTTGACACCCGATTGGTCCATGAATTCTATTTAAAGCGCATGGAGGGTCATTTTTAGGTTCACCGTGCATGAGAGAAGCTTATGTAAATTTTCATTCTTTTATTAATAAATTGCGTGTAGTAGCCACGTTGGCGCAGGCCGTGGACTGTTTCCTCTTTGAGGGTTTTAACCACGTCAAAATACTGGTGTATTGATCTGTGATCTGTTTGTGAGCGGTGTCCTTTTGGTGTTCTGTCTGAGGAACTTACCCTGTAAATTCCTACATTGTTTGCTTGAGGTAATAGACTTTTCTCATCTAGCATATTAACCCACACCTCTACACCTCTATTCTCGATAATTTTCTTTAAGTTTTGTTGATATATAGTCTTACTAATTACTGCATAGTTGTTGAGTCTGCTCATATTTATATGTGGTAGTGGGAAAAAGAAAAGCTCAATTTTGGAATGGTTCTAGCACACATATTTGACACTCTTACATATAAAGTAATAAGATATTTGCTAAAACACATGGCAATTGATTGACTGGCCAAGTTATTGTGATTTTAAGTATCATAGTCCTACTTAATACTATGATATCTCGTATGTTTCTATATCCTCCAAGAGGAAAGATCTTGGATTACTTTAGAAGAGATCAAAACTTGTTTTGTGGCATGAAATGTGCTCTTTGGTTTCTCAGATTCTTGGACTTTTTTATTTATGACAAGTTGTAAAAAATATACTTTTTCCTTAATACTATGATATCTCGTATGTTCTATATCCTCCAAGAGGAAAGATCTTGGATTACTTTAGAAGAGATCAAAACTTGGTTTGTGGCATGAAATGTGCTCTTTGGTTTCTCAGATTATTGGACACTTTTTTATTTATGACAAGTTGTAAAAAATATACTTTTTCCTTTTGGGGTGTCTTTTGTTTTTGAGGTGGTTAGCAATGCTTTGCCTTCCCTATGGAAAGAGATGAAAATAATATCCTATTTTGGTTAACTTCTATGAAATTTTCACTTCTATTAGAGGAGAGGGTTTTATGAAAAGGGCTAGAAGAAGTTAGATGTTTGTAGCAAAGTCACATCTTCTTGATTCCATGTGATTCTATTTGCTTTGTGTTTATTCATTTCCACAATGTTAATTTTAGACTATGGTATACACATTGCCAGACGTGGTTTTCATGACATGTTATCCTCTTAGGGCATGAAATTAGTTTATTTTCCTATATATTTCTAAGAAATTGGTGAGCATCATAACTAGTCATCAAATCTACAAGTGGTGCATTTCACGAGTCTAAACCTAGTTGTAATAATCTTATGTACATTCATATATCTAGAGATGTAATTCCTTGATTGAAAGTACTTCCCATTGCTTGTAATAATGCATGCATAGAACATCGTGACTTTAGCACAAATATCACAAATTCCCAAGGCTTGATACTTGCACTTATGTGCATGCAACATCAAAAAACATATCTATAATGTATGAGATATAAAGCCTATGGGTATAATTTTCGATCACAGTACCCTGCAATTTTGTAGGACTCAGAGAAAGGATTCCTATCTACATGTACATCAGAATACCAACTATAAGTCACATAGGTTTCAAGAGTAGCCCTCATGAAGTCACGCGAAAACTAATTATATGCACCATGAATAGGAAGGATTTGTAGTACAAGTCAATCTCCTTGTCTTAAATAACTATTTGTTTTGTAACCATACATAGAAGGAGAACTATTGGCATGTAATGTAATCTCCAGACATTAAACATAAACACCACCATCTGACATGCATTTCCATGGTGCATCACACAGTCTCAACCATCCTAGTATTCATAGATTACACACAACTAGAGGTTTCTTGACTACGGGAATTGTAGAATCTCGAACTGTTGGGTTGTATATGTACATATATATACTAGCTTGAAATTATGGTTTGAAACCTTATCAGACTTAGACCTACAAGACAAAAAAGTCACCTTACAATTGAACTTTTAACCCTTAGTAGTAGAGTGTTAAGAGTTAAAGTGAGAATAGCCAAATTCAAGGGATGATGTTATAGGGTGATCTCCACAAGTATGAAAGGAGACCTACTCAAAATGAAGAACCATAACATTAAATGAACTTCACTTAAAAAAAAAGTGTGGGGGGGGCCAATAATAATGATGATATAATAATATAAAATAATGAAGGGGTATGTTAGACATAGGTTATTGAACAATTTGTACATATTATTGATAACATAACCACTGATGCCATGCAAGGCTCTGGCAAAAGATGGGACTTGTCTACATTATCTATTAAAACAAGGGAACCTTTTGGATATCCAAACATTCTTAGATCCATGAGGGGCTTTAATAGATACTTACAATGCATAGAAAAAACAAAATCCCATTGGATAGGTTTGAAATTCCATTTTCCCTTGGTATGGTTGCCCTTAGATAGGTATAAACCAATGTATAAACTAAAGGAGATAAAGTAGTTTTGGGAAGTAGAGGTTAGGATGGTAGCAGGGTTTAGAGCACCAACAAAAGATACAAAATAAGGCTGCATCGAGGCATGCAACAAAGCAAGTTGGGGGGAGATGTTGAGCCCTTGAATTGTACCCTTTGTTATCCATTTATCTTAACTTGAAGCTATCTTAATTATCCTATGTCACCCTTTTTCCTGATATATTTTGTCCATAATCTATATTTTTTTACCAAGGAAGGACATTGTCTATAAATCATGTTGTCCAAGTTATATAATAGGATTGTTAAGTAGTTTCCACCTAGTTTTGGGTTACTCATGTGATGGTTTGGAAATGATGCATTTGATTGGTTGCATATTCTTGAAGGATGGACATCATTAAATGACCTTTCTCAGCATGATGTTACTTTCGACGTTGTTACTTGTAAGGCCACAACATATTATTCCTATAATCTCATTGGCACTTGAGCATCTAGTGGTCTTTGATCGATGCTCAAGCTAGAAAGTAACATGAAGCCCTTCTTACAACTTATAGAATCTAAAGTTATAATAATATGGAACACATTGTAACAAGTTACTTTCTGAATCATTGATGTAACAACGTTAATATGTGCAACATGATTTTATCTTAATATGTAATATTCAGTTTTGATATTTTGTTGGATCACTGCCCATCCGACTTGTATAAATCAAGGAGCCTTTGAGGCTTTTTGGTTGTTGAACAATTAGTGAAGGGTTGGGGTTATATGAGAGTACAATGAGTTTTTGTACAACTCTTTTATATAATATATCATGTCATTTTTAATCTTTTGAAGTTTTAGCACATGCATGATCCTTCACAACCCTGATCGGTGAAGGAGGGCCCCCATCACTAGTCAAGTGTCACAAATCTATTTATTAGCTGTATTACTTTAGGCATTTCATAGTCTCTTTGTGCTTTGATTGCGTGTGAGAAGTTGTCATTAACAAAAGTTGGTGTATGCCCTTGTTTCGTGAAGGAGATTATGTTGTATCTATTTATGGATGAATGGTTTGTGTATTGATAATGGTAGGATAACTTAGCTATTGATACTTACTGGGTGGTTGGAGTATTCTTATTTACAATCTGGTTCATTTATGATTTCTCGTAGAGTTATCTCTTGTTACTTGTAGCATGATCCAATTTATGATTTGTTTCATGTTACTCATAACATGACTTAGAGACTTTGTTTGTTCACTCTTGTTACTTGTATTTTAGTTTGTTTTACATAATGGTTTGGTAATGTTTTAAATTCAATAAGATAGGGCTTTATTCTCAGCATGATGATTCTTGTTTATTTATTTTCCCAACAAGAAGTTTTTGATTGGTCGAGGCTTTGATGCTTGGATTGAGTTTCTTTAAGTTCCCATCTTTGATTGATTAAGTGTTTTTGGATCTGCAAGTGTGAATTTCTTAACTATGTGACCATTGAGCAACCAGCACTAGGAAGGAATCTCTTGCCTGCGTATATTTTGCACACAACCTTGAAATAACAAGACAACCCCTGAATTGAAAATTAAATGTGAGATGTTATAGTTATCTTAGATAGAATATTGTAGTAGCCGACAATGCTAGGTGAAAGTATTTTTTTGGTTCAATAGACACATTTTTTTTTGTGCGTTTGAGTATTGTAGTTTTTCCCCAAGCGTTTGAGTGTTGTAGTTGGAAACAAAGTGTCACAAAAATTTGGCTTGACCTTGGAGGTTTTGAAGTTGAAAATTTGTAAAGGATATGGGTGGCTCAATAATGGATTGGATGTTCAAAGGATTGACACTAAACCCATATTTTAAGATAATGAACTTGAGGAGGAATCCCACTATGAATCATAACACACACTTAAGAAGGCTTACATGAATATTATATTGTTTACATTGAAGGAAAATGGTGAGTAGGTGTTCTAAGTGTTATGACCACTATTTCAATCTAGATGTAAGATCACTAAGGTAGGCTAGAATGATATGGACCATATAAGGGAATAAATAGGACATGACATTATAGAAACTGGCTCCAACATTCTTAAGTCTGAACGACATGACTTGATAAGTGAAGGTTTTGTAGGGCATGCAACATGCAGTTTTATATTTATCCTATTGAGGGATCTGTTGATGGTAAGAAAAATTCCTACACACCAATAAAGGGAAAATCGCCTAATGGCAAGTCCCAATCAAACTTGCTCTCATTTGATGTAGTGATTTCCATTTATATGTGAGCTTTATTGCCATTAAATAGAATTCTCCTTGAAAGGAGACTATTAAATAGAATTATCATCGAAAGGAGACTTTCTTGTTGAAGTTCTTTTGAATCCTAAATGTAGTTCTAAACTAATGTGCAATCCTATTCTAATAATGATAAAAGGTTTATCACATGCATGTAGTTCATTACCTGAAAACAAGAAGAAAGTCATTATTATTCATAATAAACCACACTAACATATCCAAATAACATGAACGAGAAGAAATTCCACATAATAATATTATAAAACATGCCCCTATAATTAATTTCACAACCAGATCATCATATTTCATCAAGCAATTTTAATAATGAAAAGCACTCGATAAAATAATTGACAGAATTGCACAACTAAAGAAATTGGTCATGAATTAGCTTTTTGTTGTGTTAAATCTTCAAAAATATTTCTTTAGTATTAGATCCAAGTAAAAGGCCTCCATCCTTCAAATATTTTATTAAACTTGATAACAATATACAAGTTATAATTACAAATTACTGAATTAGGTTTCAGAGGTTGCAATGAATGATTTTGGAGAAGATCGTGGAGGAGCGGTTCAAGAAAAAAAGAATGGATGACGAGTTGGATGCCTTCAAGTAACTACTAGAGGATATGCGAGTATCCTTATCTCAACAAATTTTTTCCATTTCTTGTGAAGAAAGCAATGGTAATAAATCTATCCTCGATCAATGTTTCTCTCCTGAAGGAGAACAACCATAATTTCTAGCTAAGAGAATTTGTCAAAATTTTTCTATGCAATATAATTTTTGTAAGCTTTTACATGTCTTTTGGAGAGTATACACCTCCAAAGACCCTAT
>APFE030584848.1:75635-128321 GCA_000404065.3 Pinus taeda | reverse complement strand
CTCCATTTTGCTGGTTTGAATTTATGGTTCCTGTTTTTCCAATTTCATCAGGATGAACACTTTCAAGTGTCTTTGTCAGCCACTTTGGGGGACCTTTCTGAGATGGTCCAGGCTGCTCTGTTGATTGAGTTGGAAGTGAATCAAGGTTGAGTCTCCCAATTCTATCAATTACATCACTTAAAGCATCATCCGTTGTTGGAGTTTCAGTCAGGGGAGAGTATTCTTCAGAAGAATATTCCACATGTTAATCTAGTATAGCAATCCCCCCTTCAAGATGTGGAATTTGATTCTCAAATTCTTGAAATGATTTCGTTTTTTTGAATCTCCAAGCGATCAAGTTGCCGCTCAACAAAATTGTCAGATTTGGATGATTCAAGAAAAATTACATCTCTAGATATAACAAACTTTTTATTTTCTTCATCATAGAGGCGGTATGCTTTGGAGGTTTTTGAATACCCCAGGAAGATACACTTACGACTTCTAGCACCAAGTTTGTTTCTATGTACCTTTGGTATCAAAGCATAACAGGTGGAACCAAAGACCCTGAGATGTTTTACCGAAGGAACATGTCATACCACAATTCATAAGGAGTCTTGTTTCTTATAGCATTAATCGGACATCTATTCTTTAATATATGCAGCACATAGAACAACATCAACCCAAAACATTATCTTTACATTTTTGAAGAAGGGCATGGATCGTACGATATTTAATATTGTTTTATTCATTCTTTCAGCTACACCATTCTGTTGGGCATTATAAGCTACAGTTGTTTGATGTTTGATCCCATGTTGGCCAAGATAGTTTTCAAATTAATTTGATGTGTATTATTTTCTATCAGTGCGAATAGACCCAATATGAGATTGTGCATCATTTTCAATCCATTTATGAAAATTCTTGAATGTTAGGAAAGCATCAGATTTGTTCTTCAATAAACAAACCCAACACATTCTGGTGTAGTCATCAATAAATGTCATGATATATTTATTTCCATTTGCAGAAGGAACAGGCATTGGACCACATAAATCTGAATGAATAAGTTCAAGCTTCCTATGTGCTCTTGAATGCGAGTCATGAAAGGACTGTTTTCTATGCTTTCCTAGAATGCAAGCATCACATTGCTTAAGTTTTCTAGGAATTGTAAGCAAACCAGCAACACCATTTTTCTTCAATAAACGGAGACTTTCATAGTTTAAATGTCCAATCTAGCATGCCATAATAAACTTGATGGAAGTGTACCTTCTTCATGATGAGAAATATATGAGAAATGTTGTGCATGAGCAGATGTTCCTTGCAGTTTGAGAAGCCTTTCTTCTTCTATACCCCTCATGACAAGTGAGTGATCAGATGCTTTTCTTACCTCAAGCTTGCCATCAAACATATGAATGGAGTTACCTTGCTGGCGGATGTGGACCAAGGACAGAAAGTTTCTCTTGAGTTGTGGGAGATATAGAACATGATCCAGAAGAAATTCTGGAAGACCAGGCAGTTGAAGCCTAATTGTGCCAAGCCCTGATGGCTTGATTTTTGACTGATCTGCAAAGTATACTGCTCCATCAACATTGTCAGTGAAATCTTCAAAAAAATCTTTTCTATGAGTCATGTGACAAGTTGCTCCTAAATCAAGCAACCAATCATTTTTCCAGGAAGCAAGTGAAGCATTAAACAAATCCTCATTTACTCCAATGTTACAATGTGCCTCAATATAGTGAGCAGATTTAGGTGCTTTACCTTTGTCTGTATCATCAGTTTTAAATTTCTGTTGGTTTCTTCTCTGCTCAATTTTGTCCCATGGTAGCTTACATGTGGATGCATCATGTGATCCATTTCTTTTGCAGCGAATACAGTGTAAATCTGCGTTTTCTCCTTGGGAATGTCTGCCCCCCACCTCTAAAATACCTTCCTCTTCCTCTTCATCCACCTCTTCCTCTTATAGAATCTTGAGCAGGATATTTTTCTTTATGATCAAGGCACACAGTCTCTTCAGAAGACTCAAGGGTTGTCTTCTTTCCAAAAGCTTTTTCTCTTTCAACAAACGTTTTCACAAGAGAGTCAACAGTTACATCTTTGAGATTTCCATTTGCTTGCAAAGACTCAAGATAATTGGAGTAAGTAGGATAAAGTGCCTTGAGAAAAGCAATAAGAGGGATATCCAGCTCAACCTTAGTGGATTTGATATCATGCATTATAGACTTTACTTCAGATGCAAGAGCAAGAGGATCATTATTTTGCAGTTCAAGAGTGAAGAGTTTAATCATGAGTTGAACAACTTCAAGTGCAGAATGTGAGTCATAGAGTTCTTTCAGCTTTTGTAAAGCTTCAAAGGCAGTTGAATATGATGAAATATGGCGACTCACCTCTTTATTTACAGATGTTGCGATTAATGCATAAGCTTTGCTGTTCTTGTTTTCCCAAATGGCGAGCTCTTTGTCTGAGGTAGGCTATACTGGGTCATTGTCTCCTTCTCTGACACACACTCCTTTCCACAAATCATTGAAGATGAGGGTGTGTTGTATCATCCGGGACCAATCTATGGATACAACTTCTATGTTCTGCTTTATGAACACTTGTGGCAGTTTGTAGATACAACTTTTGCACTCCACTTTCTGAACACTTGTGGCAGTCGTCCTTTTCCTAGTTTCTCTATGCTCTGTTATCTCTCCCTTAGGCTCTCCACTACTTCCAATACAGCACTAGGCTTGAAACACTCTAATTCACTTCCTTAGCTTTCAACTTTTCTCTTTCACACATATGCTCACCCTCAACATAGCTCAATGGAGATTTGTGCTCTTTATTTTGTGCTGCTATTGGCTCAATGTAGTCACTGTCATCATCAAATCTTCCCCGGTGTGTACTATTGGCATGAAACCCCATTCTTTTGCTAAAACACAATTCCCTTGTCCTATCAATACATTTAGGATTAGAGGAATTGGTGATGATCACTTCTTTGTCTCATTTCCGCCACTCCAAGTTGTGTATTAAATCTCATCTCTCGTTACATATTTCACAGACGCTCTCAATGATCATTTATGGCTCGCATTAAATCTCAGTCCTCCTAACAAATTTCAGAGAAGCTCTCCATGATCATTTATGGAAAACAAAGACTTAGTTGGACATTCTCTTGACACCTTTGTTCTTCATTTATTTTTGCAATGCATGCACGTGAGTTCTTCAGCCATCAAACTTACTGAACTACATTGAAAGACACAATTGTCTATTCATATATCTTTAATACACCTTTGCATTATTGTTATATCAATAGATTTTCAGTATAGAATACTATTAGAGACTTTTCCATATCGATGCTTTTACACATAAAATCCATACAAAATAATGAACTCTGATAGTCCTCAACCCCTTATGTATAAGCCCCTCTTTATGTTTCACTCCATATAACTAAGGGTTGTGGCCGAGAGACAATCGTTAATGCACTAAGGCATCCATACCCTCGATGGGGGATATATTTTCTTTTTTTTCCCCTTACACATTTGTTTCATAAAACGTCACTCTACACCCCAGGAGGCAATTTATTAGAGAATTATCTATGTTGCACCTATGTTAGCCACCAAAGATCATTGATTTTTGAAGTGTTTTCATCACATTCCACATTGCACCTTCCCACTAGTGACATGTGTCACCCGAATATGGCCCATTGGGTCGTCCAAAATCCCAAAACAATCTACCATTTGTCCTTCCATATCATGACCTCATGCTGACATCAACAACCACCTTGAATTATCGGAACAAATACACCATTGCCATGTGTCCTCATAAGAGCTTCTCTGATGCTACCATCTATCCTTATTGAGGCCAATGAGACACCTCCATCTATCCTCCTAGAGAATAGAGAAAAAGGGATTGCCATGCTTGGTTTTGCAGCGAATTCCTTTGTAATTTTTTATGGTTCTTCCGATGATTTAACACTAGAGGCCTCAATCCTAGCATCAATTTCGAAACATCGAACGTCGATTGTCGATGCACCACTATGTGTCTATACAACACTATGCCATCCTCTGATATTGTGATTGCTGATATCGCTAATCGCATATCACATATCATTGTTGCGCTTCAATAGAGTATCTTCACTCACTGATTGTGATTTGTCGGGACCTTCGATATGCAATATCACAAATCGCTAATTGGTGATTCATTTCCGCCATGCACTCAGCCTTGAATCCCCCTATCTTCAATTGTTGGGACCTCCGATCTTCGATACTCCTCAATGGATAAGGCCTGAATCACCTTGAGCTCCAACAGTCCATATATTTAGAACTGTAAGTCCATTTACAGACTTCCACATACTGTTGGAAATCTCTTCTAGATAGATTTGCAATGAAAGGAGTATGATTATCCACTTAGCCCATATAGTACCTAAAAATATGGCTCCAAAGTCTCTACATAGAATATCATCACGACCACCGAGGCATGAAAACCCATCATTAGGCTTAGCCTTGTTTGACATCAATTCCAACACTTTCACAGCCAACCACATTCATACCATCAAATGTCCAATAATCTCCCACTTTGGTATTGATGGAAACATTGTAGACTCCCCCTTAGGATAAACATGATTTGCTTCGATGAAAAATTTCTCCCCTTTTTACATCAGTGGAAAAAAAAACTTCACATGCACTCACTCTAAACCAATTCAACCTACTCTCTTGTGAGTTCCTATTGTGGAGTAGCTGCAACCTCCTACCAAAATGAATTCATTTGGAGAGAGGAGTCACAACTCTTATTTGTTTCTCGAGATGCACAATTGGTTCTCTTGCAAGTGGCTTGGTAAATATATCTACCAGTTTCTCTTTAGTGGTCACATACACAAGTTTAACAATGTTGGTTGCAACTTGATCGCTTAAGAAATGATACATGATGGGAATATGCTTGGCTTTTATATGATTGATGAGATTTTTTGAGACGTTGATTGCACTAGTGTTGTCACACATTATGAGAATTGGATTAGACAAATCTACTTATATATCCTTTAAGTTCCGCTTCATCTAAAGAATCTATGTGCATCAGTTCACAACATCAATTAATTATGCTTTAGAAGTTGATAGAGAGACAAAACCCTATTTCTTAATAACCAACGATACCATCTAGTCACCCAAAAATAAGGCTACACCTAAAGTAATTTTCCTAGCATCAAGCCTTCCAACCCAATATGCATCTATTCAAGCCTTGCAATGTAGGTCTTCACTCCTAGCATAGAGTAGACCATATTCTATTGAACCTTAAAGATATTTTAAAATCCTCTTAACAGCAACCAATTGACTTTCTCATGGACAGGCCTCAAATATTTCCATAATTCCCACTACTTGCATGATATCTAGCCTCGAAGATGTTAGATATAGTAAGCTTCCTATCATCGATCTATGTTCAGTATAATTTACCTGTGGCATTTCATTTTCCTTCCACAATTTATAGCCTGTAGGCATGGGTGTGTTTACTAGTTTGTAGTCCTCCATTCCAAACTTCTTCGAAGTTTCCTTGAGGTATTTGGATTGAGATATAAAAACTCCTTGTCGAGACTGAGTAATTTGCAGACCCAATAAAAAGCACATCTCACCAATCATGGACATTTCAAACTATGTTTGAACATAGTTTTCATATCGATTCCACAACTTCTCCACATCCCCACCACATATCATGTCATCCGCATAAACAACAAATGTTAGAAGATATTCACTTTGATAGTTTACATAGAGATTGTTGTCAAGTGAGCCTTTCTTAAAACCTTACTACTGGAGATACCTTTCCAACCTTTCATAACGGGCCCTAGGGGCATGTTTCAAACAATACAAAGCCCTCTTTAAATTCCATATAGGCCCTTAATCAGAGGAGAGAAGAAAACCTTCAGGCTGCTCTATGTAAACCTCCTCTTCTATGTCTCCATTGAGAAAAGAAGACATTACATCCATTTGATAAACTTTAATGTTCTTACGAATGGCAAGAGTAAGGAATATTATTATGGATTCTAGTTGAGCTACTGGTTCAAAGGTTTCTTCATAGTCCACTCCTTTTATCTTGGCATACCCTTTGCAGACCAACCAAGATTTGTTCTTGATTACTTGTCCTTTTTCATTTAGTGTTTTCTTGGAAACCCACTTCATTCCAATAACATTTTTACGCTTTGTTCTTGGGACAAGATCCCATGTTTCATTCCTCTCAATTTGGTCTAGCTCTTCATTCATGGCTTTCACCCAAAACTTATCTTCACTTGCTTCATAGAGGATTTTGTGTTGTACTTGTGATAGTCGAGCCAAGTTGGTAATATTTGTACATCCCACATGTTTCCTTCTAGTATGGACTTCCTGTCTTTGATCTCCAAAGATCTTACTATACATGTACCCATGTTGAGTGAAAAAAAATAAACAACTCCTAAATAAATTTCCCATTGTGCACATCGACCCATGATTACAAAATTCAGGACATGAAGGGGAGAAAAGTCAAATTTGTATGCCGGAAACCTTAATAAACCAATGTTGAAGTCCTTTTAAGTGGAGTAATGAGGAATAGGGTCTTTACCTAAAAGGATAAATGAGAAAAAGTTCCTGATAGGTCCCGACCATAATTCAAGCTGGTAGTATCAACATGCCTTGTTACAAATCTAGACATATGTAGGGTAAAACATCAACGAACAATACAACTAAATTAAAGGAAATGTATTCTTATCATTGGCAGGTGGAAGTGAGAAGGCGCACTTGTTGAGGCCATAACAACCTCGAAGAAAACTCATCTTATAACATCTCGTTCCCTCTCATGGTAGCGTACTAGAGCTCAACACTGCAAGAAAAATATTAGTGTTCACGAAATGTGGTCATTTGTATCCTCCACACTAGGGTAACATATGAGGTTTTGATTCTGCCATTTGATGGAATACAACTACAATATGATCGTAAATGGGTGGTTGGTAGAGTAGGCCATGGGAAGGGCACATGGGTTTATTATATGTGGCCTATTACCATTCACACATAGGAAATGAACCATGCCATATAATACATTCTAAGTAAATATTAAGGTGAATGGAAGAAATCTCAAGCGTTTATGTATGGGAGAGAGTTATAGAAAAAACATTATACATTTTGGAGACTATAGATGAAGAGGGTAATAGCACCAATGTGAACTTTGAACCACAAATATGTTGAACTTTGTCCGGACACCAAGGTAAGGGAAACATTGTATGTGTCACCATGAACCCAAATAATTGAGATTATGGAGGTTACTATTTCAATCCAACATTGCGAGGGGATGAGATAATGGTGAATAAACTAAAACTATGAAATTATCCAATGCCTAGTAAATTGAATAGCAAGTAACATGGAAAAAAATACTACAACCACAATATATATATATGTATCAAGCAACATTAGTAACAATAGATATGAGAGTATCTAATATGGTCATGGAATGGGTATAAACTAAGAAAGAAATGGTAAGATTTTATTACCAACTATAAGGGTATGTAGGAACCTTTGTCTTTAAAAAAAATAAAACAATGAAAAAAACAACAAATAAATTATGTAGATGGAGGTATGTTACATAAAGTATATTCCGTTTTTACATGATTATCTCCGACATTATTTTTTGTTATTTAAACACATTGCTCCTGACTCAACTAGTGTTAAAGCCATTTAGCTCGAAAGCAGGGGAAATTATGAAAAAGAAAACTATGCAAAGAAGGAAATGACAACAAGGGAAAAGGAAGAAAATCCCTCTTATACTCATTGTGAGAAAGAAGGGCTTTATGAGGAGAATTTCTAAAAACTACATCCAAAATTAAATCCAAAGAGGAATGGCTAAAAAGAGAAGAAAAAGAGAAAAACCAAAATCCAACAGGACCTTGAATCTGAGTCGGGAAATGAATACATGGTCACAACTACCGGATTTATAGGTGTTGCACCAATTGGCCTAGGACCTGAATTAGATGATGAGATGATTATTATAGCTCTTGGGATTACAATTGATGGATCTATGGACATTGGTTATAATTTAGGTGACGAGACAAATATTGTAGTGGATGTTGGACCAAAGATGAGAAGAACATCAAACACTACATGGCTCCAAAAACTTGAAGAGATCAACCCAAAGCATTTAATCGAAGAATGTTGATCTGAGGAGAATCCTACAAGAAGTAGAGTATGAGGAACAAAATTTGCAACACCAATTACAAGCCAAATAGGAGGCCTTGGAAAAGTTGTAAATAGACAAGCCATCATCATCAACACCTGAGGTAAAATGTGAGTTTTTAATTTCATATTCTCTTTATGATGATGATTTAACCACTTTTGAGAAACACACTATAGGAATAGCTTCAAAGTTGATGACAAAAATGGGGAATCAAGAAAAATGTCTCAACATTAATGGGAAGGGAATTGTGAGTACCATCAAAATGGAGGAATTTCCTTGTTATGCAAGACTTAGTTATGTTACAAAGGAGGTTAGAGAATGTTCCAAGACAGCCAATGATTGATTAGTGATATATGGTGAGAGCACATCAAAAAATTCCAATGACAGTGAAAATTCCAAAGGAAGAGTGTTAGGCTGCTAGATTAACATACAATTTCACTCCATTTTCACCTTTATCCTCATTTTTTCACCTCATTAGATCACATTATCATTACATAACCTGATATTTCCATTACCATATGGGTACATATTTTCATTTTCCAAAGTTATTTATTTTATGTATTTAAAGTAAATTTATGATTAAAAGTTAGAAAAATAACATGTATTTTCTTATATCTAATGGTGGAATGATTTTGGTGACATGTGTAGGTAATTTGAAAGGTTCCAAGACACTCTTATGTGACCTCCAAGACTCAAATTCGAATTCTCTTGATGATATGAAGGAGATTTTGGATAGGGGTCAAGAATATCTCATGGAGAAAAATCATGGATAAAGGAATATGTGTCGCATATTGGTTGTGACCATATGAAGCATTTGTGGATCTAGGAGGGATTAGTGGATCTCGATTAATGAGTTAGTTTCTTATGTTTTTGTATAAATAGGAGCACCTCCTCCATTCCAAAGGGACAACTCTTGCAGCATGTATCCTAACTTACGATGGAATAGAATAAAGTTTTCTTTCTATAGTTTTAGATATAAATTGTCTTAATGTAGTATATGAATTTATGGAATAGTTTGTCACTTTGTTCTTAAGAGAATTGAGCTCACTCTAAAAGGATCAAATAAACATTTTATTTCATTATAGACTTTATTTCCATTTAATTACTTAGATGTTTGAAGATTTTTCATTATTAATGAATGAATTTTAGATTAAATATTATCAGCATATGAAAGGACAAACAAGGGCCTAAGTTAGGCTCTCTTCCATTTGATATGAGTAATAATTAAAATTCATTCTCTTTTCCTAGTTTCAAGTGATTTTCTGAATTTCCAGTTTTCCAACAATGGCATTACTGAAGAATGAATTTGTAATGAAGAACAGTAAGGACCTCCTTATTTAGGAGCCTATTCTATTATTTGTTTATGCATATTAAGATATTGTCCATTAGTAGTTTTTGATTTCTGTTCATGAAGTAGTATTCTACAAGAAGGACAAATATGTTTCTCCTATGTTAGGAGCCATTTCTCCTACTTATTACATAATGAATTAGAAATTACTTTGCTAAATTTTATATTTGTAATCTGCACTTCTAATTAGTTTATAATTGCATCCCCTTCAGTTTCCATAACCTATCTTCTAAAGTTGATTGTAGTTGCATCTAAGGTCCCATATATTTTGGTTTGCTTCTAAGTTTTACGAAACCCTCAGGTTAACAATTAATTGAAAGGGATTTTACAGAAAATTAAATCACCCAACAAAGAGCTAAGGCGAGCTCTCCTCACGAAATTCAACCCAAACACAATCATTCAAATAAAGTCAGGAAATTGTGGAGGAGAAAGAACTTTTGTTGCCAATGTAAAAATAACGAACATCAGACCTCCATCCAGAGTTGTGACTTTAGAGGGAACAGAAAGAACCTATCAGTGAAGAAATTCAACGAAAAATATAGCTATAGGAATAGAAACCATTAACCTAGGTGGGTAAGAGATGGGAATAATTTTTAAGTAGTTCAGCATGAACACATTCATAAATCACATGTTACGACATGTTTGTAACAGTGATAAAATGTTTTCCATTATTAATGAATGAAACATAGTGATAATTGTTTCCCTTTTAGTTGAAAGATTGGAATTGGTTTCTATTGTGATTATGTTGTAAACTTTACCATGGGTGTGTTTTAAACTCTTGGAAAGTATCTATTTTCCTTGGGGCATGATTGGTCTTATAAAAATGACATGTATCTTACAAGTTGTAGTACACGTTTCCATAGAATATAGGTGTCGGTTCATCACATATGGCTCCGAAGTATAAAAGTGAATGAGAAGGAAGTTTGGCTTCTTAGGGCACTTGTTGTGTAGATGAGGGAGTATAGCAGATTATAGATTGTGTTTATTATTTTGGAAGACGAAAAGATCCTTAGTGCAGAGGAATTATCTAGGAGGATCTTAAAAGGCTATTTTTTTTAACTCCAAAAAAACTTAGTGAAACATATCTATAATTGAATTTCTCATTATTATGAATAAAATGGCATGAACAACACCTCAATCAGGCACTGTATGTGAAAGTTATGGCCTGTTGAAGTTTTCAACAAACAACTAAAAAAATTTGTAGGCATGACCCACAAGCTGCCACATGGAAACTGGCGTGAATAGTACAGATGTTGTTTTCATTTGTACATAGAGTGATGTGGAAAAATATGAGGAGCATATGGGACTAATCCAGAATTGACATGTGGCAAACCTAAATTGGTCATATGAAGCCCGACCTAAGGGTACCATTTGGCCCAAACATGGGACATGATGTGGCACCTAGTGACTAGCTAGTTCCCTTGAACCATGAAAAATTTAGCAGGAAAATTGGGGATGATTTATTTCGTAGTTTTACTAAATTTCGGGGCCCAATTAGCGGACAGGTGGAATGAGAAGATAATATTGGAGGAATGGGTTGGTTGATTTCCATATTGATGGACCAACGAAACCCGAGAGTTAATTTGGAAGAATAAAAAATTGTTTAGTGGAATGGAAAAATGACAGTGAGTTATATTATATTCAAAAAATATATATAGAGCGAGTCCATAGGGGGTTGAACATAGGACCTCCGGGTGGCCAACGAACCCACAGGATTTTTTTTTGTGAATGCATAAATAGTTCCACAATAATATTAATTCCCTCTGACATTTATTAACCACATCATTCCTACATCGTGAGGGGTTAGAATGTTGCATTGGAACTCTACACGTATAGAAATAGTGATGGAAGAATATTCCCAGGCACATTCCTAGAATATTCTCGAAATATTGTTGTAGGGAAATATTGCAAGGAATATTTTAAGATTCCCTAGAGCCTAGAAGTCATAGTGACCAAATTTGGTTGAGTTTATAGTCAAAGTTTACCATGCCTTTCCAAGAATACAACCGTGAAGTACGTTTCTTCATCCGAGAAGTGCATTTTCAAGCCATCCCTAGAATTGGGGATATAAGCTGTAATATTTTCCATGCATGCATTTTGATTTTGTTGAGATTAATATAAAATGCCTCCCCACTTTGAGCAGGGATTGGAAACATAGTGCACCTTGGACGAACTTCATTATCAGGTTTGGTGTTCTTTCTCTTCATCGTTTCCTTTACATTTTATCTAACTTAAATTTGATGGGAATGTAGTTTTTCATAATTTTTCACACACAACTATTCTATCATCACATAAGTAAAATATTTTATAAGATGATGGGTGCTTTAGTATCCAAAATTGTTTTGTTATAGAAAAGTTTGATAATGATTTTCTCAAGTTTTCGCTTTCTAGATAGAGTATAGTTTTTTATATGTTTATGTCTAACACTAATCTTCCCTCACCACATATATATTACCTCTATTTAAACAAAACATTTGTCACTTTTCACAGAGGGTCATGAATGGGTCATTACCAAAAGGAGAATCAACATTTATACACTTAGTTCTCTACATTAACATAATTATTAAACCCTGTACACCCCTTCTTGGAATTCCACACTCAACATTCCTCCCCATTTCTGATAATATTCTTTATCCTCGTACACCCATGCCTAAGAAAGTATAGATTCTTTAAGGTAATCGTGTGAAACTAAAGTGGAAGATAAGAGGACTTATTCCAAGAAGCACATCTCAGTGATATTCAGTAATCAGTAATCAGGGATATTGGTGTAGAAATTAGTGAGTAGCTGAGAGATCAACCCAGACCTCAATTTGGGTCTTACTTATAGTCCAGAGCCACATTGCATTTGAATATAGTTTAAGGTTTCGATGATAGTCTAGGCTTCTCCTTGAAACCATGTGGACTTTGAAAATTGTGCATAGGGCATTCTATTCAAGGTGTTGTTAAATTTTCTAAAGAAATGAAAAGGAGTGTGAAGGGGATTTCCCTCATGCAATTTGTAGGGCCAAGAGCGTGTGAAGCTATTTTGATTTTTTTATTGTTTGTGACGCAGGAACAACTCTGCGCAATGTAATACCCAGTTTATATAATCTTTAACAAATCGATATTGGAACAATGGTTTAACAAATCGATATTGGAACAACAATTTTTAAAACAATCACAGGTAAAAAAAATTGCAGTATGTTGGCCTTCCAAATTATCCCTATCTGTTGACAAACTAGCCAATCCAAGGCGATATTACACAATTGCAAATGTGCCTTTTTCCTGTAGCTTTTTCTTCTTCACTTCAGAGAGAACGCGCCCATACATTACTATTCTCTTTTTTATGACAGTGAAAATGCCTCTTCTTAAAAATAACATGACCAACACATACCTGTGACATTGCAGCAATTGACAATAACAATGAGCATTTACTGATTACTCGAAATACCATGCAATCTGTTCGCATTCGACCACTTAACATAGGTTAGCATCTCGATTGGCCAATATTCAATGCATTTATTCACAATTGGCGGTCACACCATTATAAATCAGATATGTATATATCTTGTTTTATCGGATTCCACACAGTTTTGACTGGGATCGCCATGAGAATTCGGGCATTAAACACTTAGATGCACTAATTGTTGTAGGTTCCAATTCGTTGAGTCTTTGATTGACACAACTACCACTCCCTATTAAATTTCGATGCGAAATTTCTGGAATCTACGATCACAGTCTTTCAGTGTTCGATTACAATCAATAACATGAAACAATACAAACAGGTAAAGTCTTGTTAACTCTCCTTAATTCTAGAATGCCGAAACAGAAAACGTGTTTCAAACTAAAACACAATCACTTCCAAGACAGAGAATTTAATACATGAATTTTCTTCCAAATTCGTATACATTGCTGCGCACCATAAAAGCTTATTAATGTACATAAATTCTGCATTCAAATTTCATAAAACGATCTCTATTACAACACACATGTGATTTTCACAATCTTCTGAGCTCGCGCTCTCGAAGATTACACTCAAAAAAAAAAAACCCCGCACGAAGAAAATCTCTTCGTTTTTTATTACCACTGTCTTATCCTTGCTCCCTAACTACTCGATACATAATCTTCTAATTATAAAAAATCTAACAATAAACTCCTATCTATTTGTGCTCACTTACACCTGTTATAACAATCCTATCAATAATATAGACACACCTATTACAGTAATAACTAATTATTTGTGAAGTCGACTTCTTTAGCAAACCGAATTTTAATACACAGCAATGAATTCCTCCTTGTCAACCACAACATGTGGACAATTTTCCGCATTGCTGGCCAGTTCCGATGCTCCTGCATCAGACTCCCAGAGAAGAAAATATTGGTTCTTTAAACTTTCAGGATTTATGCTGTATTTCTGCAATTCAATTGCTGTCAACCAACTGGAATCTTCCATTGGCTGCTCTTTCCGCTTGACCAGATATTGAAAATATGTCTGTCCTTGAGTTTTCTTGGATATCCTTTGATCTAAAATAGCTTCAACTTCTTTCTTGAATGTTTTTGGTACCTGTTCTTCCCAATCCACAGTTTGACCTTCATCATCTGTAGCTTCAGTCTGCAACTCTGTTTCTGCCTCTCTGAATGGATACAAGTTTGCAATATTAAAAATGGGAGATATTCCGATCCCTTCCGGCAACTCAATCTCATATGCATTGGCTGAAAATTTCCTTTTGATTTTACAGGGTCCTATCTTCTTCAATTTCAGCTTATTGTTAGTTTTTGTAGGAAATCTATCTTTCCTCAAATATGCCATGACCAAATCTCCTACTTGAAAATCTTTTTCTCTTCTTTTCAGATCTTCTCTCTTCTTCTATCTCTTGCTGCTTTCCTGTAGTTTACCTTTAACCTCTTCCTGTAGTTTCTGCATTTGTTCAACAAAATCTTCAGCACTTGCACTTCTAGCTTCTTGTTTCCTCAAATCTCTTAGCTCATATACTCCTCTCGGATGCATTCCAAAGACAATCTGAAATGGACTCATTCCAGTGCTTCGGTTTGGTGTGTCATTGTAAGCAAATGCAGCTTGAGCTAATGCTAGATCCCACTGTTTGGGATTTTGATGTACCAAACTTCTTAATATATTCCCCAAACTTCTGTTTACAACTTCAGTTTGACCATCCGTTTGAGGATGGTAAGCTGAACTAAAACTGAGTTTAGTTCTGAGTTTCTTCCAAAGTGTCCTCCAGAAATGCCCTACAAATTTAGTGTCTCGATCTGGTACAATACTTACAGGAAAACCATGCAATCTTACAATCTCTGAAAAGAATAAATTTGCTATGTGTGTGGCATCATTAGTCTTCTTACAAGCAATAAAATGAGCCATTTTAGAAAATCTGTCTACAACAACATAAATAGAATTGTTTCCTCTCTGAGTTTTTGGTAAACCCAAAACAAAGTCCATACTCACTGCATCCCATGGTCGATCTGGTATGGGCAATGGCTGATATAGACCGGTATTTTGGCTCCTTCCTCTGGCATACTGACATACCCTGCATTTCTCAACAAACTTTTTAATATCAGTTTGCATTTTAGGGCAATAATAAAAAGCATTCACCTGAGCGAAAGTTTTGTCTTGTCCAAAATGGCCAGACAATCCTCCACTGTGCTTCTCTTTAATGATGTTTTCTCTCATTGAACATTTAGGAACACATAATTTGTTGCTTTTAAATAACAGGCCTCCTTGGATAAGGTAATCCATCCATTGACTTCTGTTATTTCTCACCGGATTCTGCACTGTTGTGTAGATATCTTTAAAATCCTCATCATCCTTGTACATTTCTATCATTTCATCAAAACCTACAACACCCACTTTAAATTCTTGAAAAAGAAAACTTACCCTGCTTAATGCATCCACCACTTTATTAGACTTACCACTTTTATGATTTATTACAAAAGTGAAACTTTGCAGAAATTCCACCCACTTGGCGTGCTTCTGATTTAGCTTTGGCTGATTATTAATAAAATGCAAAGCGTGGTTGTATGAATATAAGATGAACTCCTTTGGCAACAAGTAATGCCTCCACTTTTTCAATGCCTGCACAATAGCGTAAAATTATTTATCATAAGAAGAATATTTTTTCTTTGCATCATTTAACTTTTCGCTGAAATATGCTATCGGCCTTTGCTCTTGGCTTAGCACTGAACCAACTGCTTCTCCACTTGCATCGGTTTCGACTTGAAAGAATATGTCGAAATTTGGCAATGCTAGAATAGGCTTTTCTGTTATCTTCCTTTTCAACAAATTAAAATTCCTGTCAGTTGTTTCTGTCCATCTAAATGGCTGATTGACCTCCTTGATTGTCTCAAGGATTGGTGCACAAACTTGACTAAACCCCTTTATAAATTTTCGTTAGAAACTAGCAAGTCCATGGAAACTTCTTACCTCGAATACACTCCTGGGAGTAGGCCAGTTTCTGACTGCTTGTACCTTTTCCGGATCCATTTTCAAACCGTATCTGGAAATCACAAATCCCAAATATACCAGCTCCTCTTTCATGAAACTACATTTCTTCAAATTGATTAGTAGTTTCTCTTTCTGCAGAGTTTTCGAAACTAACTTCAAGTGTTCCAAATGCTCCTCTTTACTTTTGCTGAAAACTAGAATATAATCAAGGTAAACAACAACAAATTTACCTATGTATTCTTTTAGAACCTCATTCATTAGTCTCATGAATGTGCTGGGTGCATTAGTGAGCCCAAAAGGTATCACTAACCACTCATACAATCCACTGTTGGTTTTGAAAGTTGTTTTCCACTCATCGCCTTCCCGAATTCTGATCTGATGATACCCGCTTTTCAGATCTATCTTAGTAAAGTACCTAGATCCACTTAAACAATCCATTAAATCATCCATCTTAGGCAAAGGAAATGTATACCTTACTGTTATCTTGTTTATAGCTCTGGAATCGGTGCACATGCGCCATTCTCCTCCCTTTTTCAGACTAAGCACCGTTGGCACAGCACACGGACTCAGACTTTCTCGAATCAGCCCCTTTTCCATCAGCTCTTGAACCTGTCTTGCAACTTCTGCATTTTCCTGAGGAGTTAATCTATATGCAACTTTATTAGGTAGACTTTCTCCTGGTATTAAGTCGATATGGTGACTTATACTTCTAACCGGTGATAATTCATTTGGCAATTCATCCACAATGATATCCATGTAACTATTTAACACAGATTGAACTTCTTCAGGCAAATCATTTAAATTTGTGGAGGTTAAAATTACCTTTGGCCTTCCCACGATAGCGAAATGCATCTCTTCGCTTTTATCCACCTCTTGTAGAAATTCTTTGCCACTGATCAGCATAATATTGTTTTTAGGAAGCTCTTTATCAGCATCATTCTTCACTGGCAGCAACGTTTGCTTAATTCCATCCTTTTCTATGGTGTATGTATTTCTTCTTCCATCATGAATCGCCTTTCGGTCAAATTTCCATGGTCTCCCCAATAACAGGTGACATACATCCATGGGCATTATGTCACATAAAATCACATCTCTGTATGTGCCAATCTGTATTTCCACATTACATTGTTCTGTCACGGTGACTTGATGACCCTTCTGAAGCCAAGATACTTTGTAAGGTGCAGGATGCGCTTTTCTTGTTAACCCAAGTTTTTCCACCATCTCTGTAGACACAATATTGTCAGTACTCCTGCTATCAATTATCACCTTACAACACTTACCCTTTGATTTGCATGTAGTTCTGAACAAATTCTTTCTTTGCGCAGGTTCTCCAATCTCCTTTTCTGATCTCAACAAAGTTCTTCTAAGCAGCAATGATTCACCTTCCTCTAGTGGTTCTTCCTTCTCTACAAGTCGAGGTGGTTCTGGCTTTGCCTCAGCCACATTTGCACCCCTCTGGCTTGCTGATTTTTCATGAGGATAGTCCCGCGACATATGTCCCCATTCTCCACAGGTATAACACCTAACATCTCTTCCCCACCCTCTTCCTCTAGGCGCGAATCTCCCTCTACTAGATTCACCCATCTGTGGTGATCTGCTGCTTGGACTTCCTGCTTCGAACTGATGCTGTGTTCCTCTAGATCTGGCTGATCCTCTACCTCTTGTTGGGCTCTTTCCTCTGTTTCTTTGACTCTGTTTCCGCAATATTTTCTCCTCTGCTTTCAAACTTGCTTGATAGGAATCTTAAACAATTTTCAAACTTAACAAGCTAATCTCATCTTGGATCTCATACCTTAGCCCATTAACATATCTGGCTACTTTCTCCAAATCATCTTCTACATGCCTTGTTTTGATGCTTAACCTATAAAATTCTTCAGTATATTCTTTAACAGACATTCCTTTTTGCTTCAGATTTTGCATCTTCTTAAAAAGATTCAAATGATAGTCTTTAGGCAAAAACTTGGCTTTTAGTTTGCTTACCATTTTATCCCACTGATTGATCTTAGATTTCCCCTTTCTCGTTCTTGATGTCTGTAACTCGTCCCACCAGATGGCTGCATGGCCCTTCAGTCTAGTGACTACAAACTTCACCCTCTTATTCTCCTCAACCTCTTCATAATTGAAATATTGATCTATGGATTTGATCCAATCCATGAGCTCCTCTGCATTCAAACTCCCTTCATACATAGGAATTTCTATCTTGAGTTTGCTTCCAACTTTTGACAGCATCTTGAGGACTTTGGCAGTTTCACTTTCTTCTCTTGCTTCCACCTCTTCATCAGATTCTTCTGAAGAAGTCTCAGTTCTCTCATTAGGTGCTCTTCTCTGGGTTGTTTCCATTGTCTCCATTCGTTCACGCAGTCTCCGCACTTCTTCTATTAGTACTGCATTTGGTTCTGGTCTTCCTCTTCTAATTCCTCGCCTTGGTGGCATCTTTGCTGCAACACTCGAACCTGGCTCTCATACCAAAAATGGCGCAGGAACAACTCTGCGCAATGCAATACCCACTTTATATAATCTTTAACAAATCAATATTGGAACAGCGGTTTAACAAATCGATATTGGAACAACAGTTTTTAAAACAATCACAGGTAAAAAAAATTGCAGTATGTCAGCTTTCCAAATTATCCCTATCTGTTGACAAACTAGCCAATCCAAGGCGATATTACACAATTGCAAATGCGCCTTTTTCCTGTAGCTTTTTCTTCTTCACTTCGGAGAGAACGCGCCCATACATTACTGTTCTCTTTCTTTATGACAGTGAAAATGCCTCTTCTTAAAAATAACATGACTAGCACATACCTGTGACATTGCAGCAATTGACAATAACAATGAGCATTTACCGATTACTCCAAATCCCATCCAATCTATTCGCATTCGACCACTTAACACAGGTGAGCATCTCGATTGACCAATATTCAATGCATTTATTCACAATTGGCGGTCACACCATTATAAATAAGATATGTATATATCTTGTTTTATCGGATTCCACGCAGTTTTGACTGGGATCAACACGAGAATTCCGGCATTAAACGCTCAGATGCACTAACTATTGTAGGTTCCAATTCGCTGAGTCTTTGATTGACACAACTACCACTCCCTATTAAATTTCGATGCGAAATTTCTGGAATCTACGATCACAGTCTTTCAGTGTTCGATTACAATCAATAACATGAAACAATACAAACAGGTAAAGTCTTGTTAACTCTCCTTAATTCCAGAATGCCGAAACAGAAAACGTGTTTCAAACTAAAACACAATCACTTCCAAGACAAAGAATTTAATACATGAATTTTCTTCCAAATTCATATACATTGTTGCGCACCATAAAAACTTATTAATGTACAGAAATTCTGCATTCAAATTTCATAAAACGATCTCTATTACAACACACATATGATTTTCACAATCTTCTGAGCTCGTGCTCTCGAAGATTACACTCAAAAAAAAAAACCCCGCACAAAGAAAATCTCTTCGTTTTTTATTACCACTGTCTTATCCTTGCTCCCTAACTACTCGATACATAATCTTCTAATTATAAAAATTCTAACAATGAACTCCTATCTATTTGTGCTCACCTACACCTATTATAACAATCCTATCAATAAGATAGACACACCTATTACAGTAATAACTAATTATTTGTGAAGTCGACTTCTTTAGCAAACTGAATTTTAATACACAACAATGAATTCCTCCTTGTCAGCCACAACATGTGGACAATTTTCCACATTGCTGGCTAGTTCCGATGCTCCTGCATCAGTTTGTTAGGGAAACAAGGAAAATTATTCATGGGATCGTTTCATTAATTATGGTGTTAGAGTAGCTCTAAAAAATATTGTAATAGATATAGAAATTGAAAGCTAACTAGAATCATGTTGTTTGTATGCCACTAGGAAAAGGAGGTTGAGGAAGGACTGGAATAGGAAATGGCCAGATATTGGAGTTGACATGTATCCACGTAAGAATGGATGCCATGGAAATGATCAACATAATTTAAGGCAGTCGTTCACCTCATGTATACATGTGGTTGTACTTGATAAAAGAAAAAAAGTGTTCCATTTTTAGCCATCAATCTAATTAATCAAGGAAACCCTTCACCCCATGTATATATAAGGTTCTAATTGATGAAAGAAATTTTTTTTTTTCTATGTTTTCACCTATAACATATGAATTTTGAAACCTTGAATAATTCAATCCATGTAACATGATTTTTTATTTGCATTCCAAATACATAAAAAAATTTAAAAAAGAAAACATGATCCAAATCTCTGAACTGACTGTTGAAAAGAGATCATAGATTACATCTATGATATCATGTATTACATCTATGATAGATAAGATTTCCATGATTGTTCTCAACATCCCTTATAATACCACCTCCCTATATCCATCTAATTCCGCATCTATCATGCGTCAAGAGGGATCAAATCCCTTGATGCACATACCTTATTTCTCAAGTTTAGAATTTGAGGAAAGGTTTCCATCATGAGAGATTCGAGCCCTCTAGATGCATGATAGATCTGGATTTATATGGATCTAGGCTAGTTCCAGCTTTGGGAAGCAATGTCATATGTTTATATTATCATTGTTATGTATATATTTGAGATAAAATTTATACTTAGAAATTGACATTATGTTTTATTTGCCTAAAATGGCCATATAATTATGTTCTTTAATTCAATCTATGTGTATTTCCTTGAATGACTTGTACATCTATGTTTGGATGTCTTAAGTGTTTTGTTTGTGTCTGGTTTGATTTTTTATGTGTTTGGATTTGGATGATAATGTTTGTGAATGTCACAATTTTTCTGTTATATTTCTATGTGTATGTAATTGTCTATTAGTAATTAGTTGGTGATGAAGAAGGAAGACCATCTTCTTAATAGCTTGCAAGAAGATTGATATTACACATCTATTTCATTTAATTTTAGGTATCGCATTTTTTACCACTAATTAATTCTTAATAGTGGCCCTCGAGGTATTACTAAATATATCTCGAGGAGTAGTTTTAATTTTAAATTTTCTTACTTACGTCAATCTCATGAGATGATAGATATTGTCAATAATGTTAATTATGAAAAAGGGTGAAATAAAAATTTGTAATGCAAAGTGACAATGTAATAGTGTTGAATGGAAAAAATATGAATAATAAGAATGTAGCCAATTACAAATAGTCTTCATTATGATCATTCTCAACTAGTTTCTTCTACTATTCTTATTCTCACCCCTGTTAGTCTTCTCAACTTTTAATATTGATTATATGAAAAGTGTAGTTGAAATAATAAACCATTCAAATCTTTAACTTGAGCTATTGTTGTAAATAGCTTACCTTTTCTCTCTTTCTCTCCTATATTTACAAGTTGAATTACTATAACACAAAAGTCAATGCACATTGTAAATAATTTTTTTGTGCTTACACTAAAATCAATCACAATCTTAATCTAGTGACTTTAAAATTAATGTACCATCATACATCTAGTGAGATCATATTAGAAATCGACATCTACACTGAAATCAATACATCTAGTAAAAGGAATCAAATATAATAAAAAAAGAACATCTACATTGAAATCAATACATCTAATGCAAGAAACCAAATATATTTGGAAATCAACATCTACACTAAAATTAATGCATCTAGTGCAAACAATCAAATAGAATTAAAAAACATATACAATAAAATCAATGCATCTAGTGCATGCAATCAAATAGTATTAGAAATCACATTTACACTGAAATCAATGTGTCTAGTGCAATCAATCAAATATCATTAGAAATCAACATCTACAATGAAATCAATTCATCGAGTGTAGGCAATCAAATAGGATTATAAATCACCATCTACAATGAAATCCATGCATCTAGTGCAAAAAATTAAATAAGATTACAAATTCTACACTAAAATCAATGCATATACTGCATGCAATCAAATATAATTAGAAAACATATACATTGAAATCAACACATCTAGTGTAAGAAATCAAATATTATTAGAAATCACCATGTATGTTAAAATTAATGCATCTAGTGTAAAAAATATTCTTTCCCCTTTGCCCCCATCTCTCCTTATTTGTCTTTGTATCTCACCCTCAAACATACACACACTCTCTACATATCTCCCTTGTCATTCCATCTCTCTCTCTACACTTCTCCCTCTCTATGTCTTGCTTCTCCACTCCATCTTGTTGGAATAAGGAATTGCTGAAAAAGAGGGGGGGTGAATTAGTAATTTAAGAAATTGTTACTTTTATTTTCTTATTTGACATTGACTTCCTTCTTATGTTCTTTATTATATGAGAGAATTCATTCATGAACTGGTAAATTACTAAAATTTTAGATACACAGACTCAAACAACAATCTCATTTAAAGCACACATTTGACATAGTATTTTCATGTGGAAACCCAGAGGGAAAAAACGACCAATTTGTTATTTGTTTATGATGTAATTTAAGCACCAAATTTATTACACCTATTTGTTTGTGAGCACACACTCACTCAAAACACCAACCCACTCTGTTCCAGCAAGCACCAACTTGTTAAGATACACCAAGCCCTTAACTATTCAGGCACCAACTTGTCACTCCCACTATTTTACTTTTTTCATAAAATTTTCAAACTGAAAATAGAGACACCAAACACTAAATTTAAAATACCATCTAATGGTAGTATGTAGATACTACTTATGCATTTCTTTATAAACACTTGTGGCATTCCTCTTTTTGTATCTTTCTTTGTTCTCTACTATAGCTTCTCAGGGCTCTCCATTTCTTCTATAACAACACAACCCTTGCAACAATCTACTTCAATGCCTTAACTCTCATATTTCTTCTTTCACACATATGCTTACCATCACCATAGCTCAATGGAGATTTTCCCTTTTGTTTATGTGTTGATATTGGCTTGATGTAGTCACTGACATCATCAAATCCTCTTAGGTGTGTACTATTGGCATGGCACCCCATCTTTTTTTTGAAATATACTTCAACTATGTTATCGCTACATTTAGGATCATAGGAATGGGTGATCATCACTTCTTTGTCAGATTGTAGCCACTCCATGCTTTGTAATAAATCTCATCTCTCCTTACATATTTCCCGGAGGCTCTCCATGACCATTTATGGCTCGCATTAAATCTTAGTCCTCCTTGCACATTTCATAGAAGGTCCACATGATTATTTATGGATTGCAGAGACTTAGCTTGACATTCTCTTGGAACCTTTGTCCTTCATTTGTCTTTACAGTATGTTCACGAGAGTTCTTTGGCCCTCAACTTTACTAAAATGCATTCAAATCCACATCTACTGATTCATAGATCTTTAATACACCTTTGTACTGTTGTTATTTCGATAGATTTATACTATACCATACTATCAGATCCTTTTCCATATCGACACTTTTACAGATAAAATCCATATAGAATAATGAACTCTCAGAGTGCTCAAACCCTTATGTATAAGTCCCTCATTGTGTTTTCTGCCATAGAACTGAGGGTTATGACCGAGAGATCATCCTTAAGGTGCTAAGATCTCCAGACCCTCAATGGGGGGTATATTTCATTTGTTGGACCCTTACATAATTGTTTCATAAAACCACCACTTTATACCCCAAAAGGCCATTTATCAGTGAATTTTTTATGTTTCAACGATGACGGCCACCAAGGATCATTGATCATCGATTTTTCGAAGTGATGTCATCGCATGCCACGTGGTGCCTTCTGACTAGTGACACACATCACCTGGATATGGCCGATTAGGCCATCCAAAACCCCAAAATAGCCTACCACATGTCCCTCTATATCATGACGTTAGCAACCACATGGAATTATCAGAATGAATCAAATGTTATCATGTGTCATCATCAGAGCTTCTTTGATGTTGTCATCTAACCTTATTGAAGTGGACCAGGTACCTCCATGTGTCCTCCTGGAAGAGAGAGAAAAAGGGCCCACCATACTTGGTTCTCCAGCAAATTCCTTTGCAAAAATATTTTTGGCTCTCGTGACAATTTAACACTATAGGCCTCAATCCTAGTATAAATTTTAAAATGTTGAATGTGCAACACCGATTTACCACTATGTGTCGATACACCTTTGTCTCATCCTTGGATATTGTGATTGCTGATATTGCTAATTGCATATCACATATCTTTTTTGTGCTTCACCATATCAATTCCGATTTATTGGGACCTATGATATGTGATATCGCAAATCGCTAATTGGCGGTTCACTTTTGCCATGCACTGAGCCTTGAATCCATCAATCACCAATTTTCAGGAACTCCAATCTCTTATATTCATCACTATATAAGGCCTAAATCACCTTGAACTCTAGAAGGCCATATCTTTCAAACCACAAGTCCATTAATGGACTTCTAGATAATGTTGGAATGCTCTTCCAGAGCAACTTCTAATTAGATGAGTTTTATTATCCATTGAGGCCATATGCTATCTCATAACAAGGAGCCAAAATATCTACATTGCATATCATCACAACTACCAAGGCATGAATCCCCATCATCAATATGAGCCTCGTTTGACATCAATTCCAACAATTTCACAACCAACCTCCTCATACCATCAAATGTTCAACAATCGCCCCCTTTGCCATTGATTTCTATATTGTAGACACCCCCTTAGGATATGCATGATCTGCTATGATGCCAAATTTATCCCCTTTTGACATCAGTGGCAAAGCAAACTTGACATGCACTCCCCCCTAAAACAATGCAACCTAATCTCCTATGAGTTCCTCTTCTGGAGTAGCTGCCACCACCTACCAAAATCAGGGCATATGGAGGGAGGAATCTTAACTCCTCTATATTGCCTGAGATACTCAAATGGTTCTCTTGAAAGTGTCTGGTAAACATATCTGTGAGTTTCTCTTTAGTGGGCACATACACAAGTTTATCAATGTTGGTTAAAGCTTGTTCCCTCAGGAAATGATACTTGATGGGAATATTGTTGGTTTTCGAATGCATGATTGGATTTCTTGAGATTTTGATTGCACTAGTGTTGTGACACATTATTAAAATGGGATTAGAAAACTCTACCTGTATATCCTTTAGGAATGCCTCATCCAAAGAATCAGTGTATAGGAAGTCGCAACAACAATATATTTTGTTCAGTAGTCGATAGAGAGATGGAGCAATGTTTCTTACTAACCCACCTAAAGTAATTTTCCTGTCATGAAGGCTTCTAGACCAATCTACATCTATGTAGGACTTCCAATTGAATTTTGCACTCCTTGCATACCAAAACCCATACTCTATTGTACCTTGAAGATATTTGAAAATCCTCTTAACGTCCACCACATGACTTTATCATGGGCAGGCCTAAGATCTTGCCACAATTCCCACTTCTTGCATGATATCTAGCCTTGGAGCTGTCAAATACAATAATTTTTCTATCATCGATATGTATTCAGTCTAATTTACCTGTGTTGTTGCATCTTCCTTACACAGTTTACAGCCTGTAGCCATGGGTGTGTTAGTCGGTTTGTAGTCCTCCATTCCAAACTTATTCAAAGTTTCCTTCAGGTATCTGGATTCAAATGTCAAAACTCTTTGTAAATACCAAATAATTTGTAGACCCAAGAAAAAGGACAACTCACCAATCATGGAAATTTCAAACTCTTTCTGCATATGGTTTATAAACTCATGTCCCAACTACTCCACATCACTACAACATATGATGTCATCCACATGCACAACCACTATAATATTTTACATAGAGATTATTTTCAACTGAGCCTTTCATACCAAGCTCTCAGGGCATGTTCCAAACCATACAAATCCTTCTTTAATTTTCATACAACTCCTTCATCAGAGCAGAGAAAAAAGCCTTCAAGGTGCTCTATGTAAACCTCCTCTTCTAAGTCTCCATTGAGAAAGCAATATTTTACCTCTGTCTGATAAAATTTTATGTTCTTATGAATGGAAAGAGTAAGGAATATCCTTATAGCTTCTAGCCAAGCTACTAGTGCGAAGGTTTATTCACAATCTACTCCTTCTATCCAGGCATACCCTCTGCAGACCAACCAAGCTTTGTTCCTGATTAGTTGACCTTTTTCATTCAATTTGTTCTTAAAAATCCACATGGTTCGAGTAACATTTTTCTCCTTTACTCTTGGGATAAGCTCCCATGTGTCATTATTCTCAATTTGGTCTAGCTCTTCATTCATGGCTTTCACCCATAACGTATTTTCACTTGCTAGATAAATGCTCTTGGATTCTATTTGTAACAGTAGACCCAAATTGGCAAAATTTGTACCTCCCAAAAGTTTCCTTCTTCTCTGCATCAC
Organism: Pinus taeda; assembly: GCA_000404065.3. Classification (NCBI taxonomy): domain Eukaryota; kingdom Viridiplantae; phylum Streptophyta; class Pinopsida; order Pinales; family Pinaceae; genus Pinus; species Pinus taeda. Next base: position 102,103 of record APFE030584848.1, on the reverse strand, counting down.
CTATCTTTGATATCCAAGGATCTAATTCTCAGGTTGTTCCTTTTCTACATACCTAGAAGGCATTTTTGTCCTTGAAGATGTGCTTTCTTCAACAACTTCATTGTCTAAATTTGTTGCATCCAGATATGGGGCCCTTAACCCTAAAATCTCTTCATTATCTAAGTTCAAATTACTTATAGAGGGTTCAGGTGGTGAGTCTACTTCATCATCACTATGTCAATTCAATGTTCTATCTTCCTTATCCCGTTGTTGTACCATATGTACCCTTTGATCCGAATACAATATCCAAGAAGTAATCCTTCATCACCACGTGATTCAATATTTCCAAGGTTCTTTTGATTTCTTTTAATCAGGCATTTTCTCCCAAATACCTTGACGTGTTTAACTCATGTGGGTCTACCTTTCCATAACTCATATGGAGTTTTATCATTGTGAGGCCTAATATGTGTTCTGTTTCACAAGTATACTTCCACCTAAGTTTCTTCTCCCCGGAAGCGGTGAGCCACTCCTACTTCATCTAACATCGCTTTAGCCATTTCCTGGATTGTTTCGTTCTTCCTCTCCAAACCTCCATTTTTTTGAGGAGTTCTAGCCACTGAGAAATGCCTTATAATACCATGTTCTTCATAAAATTCCTCAAACCCTTTTGATGTCAATGATCCAAAAAAATCTTCTTGTTATGATGCATTAAAGAATTACATATTAAGCTTGCATTTTAACCATGAAATTACAAGTGCATAAAGAATAGGAAGAGAAGAATAACAAGTCATGCATAGAAGACACATGATCGATATTGGAGTTCTTCTAGGAGGGACTACGTCTTCGGGCCCTACTCGAGTTAGTGGGGAGGCCATGTTTTCATTAGATGGAAAAATAATGATAGTATATCAAAAGTCAAAATGATGACCTTGTACCTCCAAATTTGAAGAAGCCCAAAAATTGTAGATCTTTGATGGAGAAATGGATAGCATCGTTGAGTTCATGGCATCGAGAAATGCTGAAACCATATAAAATTTGTTGAAATCTGACAAAGTGAAAATCTACCCCCTAGGGAAATTGCTCGGATCATGGTTTCGGCCCCATCTGTGCATTGCTCATGGTTCCACCTGCATAGAATTCCATGCCCACTCCTTGTTGTCCCCTTGACACACTATGCAAAAGGGCTGATGTACCTCTTGGTTGGCGGATTACCTAATGACGGTCATTGGGCGCAATGGCTCAATTTCAAATTTCATTGAGGAGGGGTCAGGGGATGAAATCCCGCTCCTTCCTTTGGTTTTATATAGTCGTTACAACATATATGTTGAGATGTGGGTCCTCTAGTCTCGGTGGCCCGCTCCCCCATACTCCACTCGCATTCGTAGCTTTTAGGTGTGGTGGAGAGGGTGGTAGGGTTAACAGCCCACGCCCCCACCAATAGTACATGGCAGTTCCGGGGTGGCGGGGTTATGGCCGGCCACCCTGCTATATATGTGGTTCAGTTGAGGAAGGGTCGGTGGGGGTCATGGCTCGTCGACCCATAATTAATTTTTTTTTATTTTAATCCGATGGTTGTTGGGGGGGTGGCGGGGTTGGTGGCCCACCACGCAAAAATAATTTTTTTTTGTTTTTTAATATAATAACATTTTTTTTTTAAATTTGTCTATTATAGGGGATATTAGACAAATGAACGATCTAATAAATTTACCGGGAATCTTGTTCGAGTTGGACAGAATTTGGTGGTTGGATTTTGTACAAATCGTTGCCTCGTTAAGCTTGCCTAGTCACCCAAGTCAACCCTGAACTTTGACTTCTCCTAACTTTTGCATACAGACTCGGTTTGATGAATCGTTTGCACCACCATTATCATGAGACAAGATATTCAACATGAACCTAGTTTGAGAACAATCCAATCACTTTGATTTTTGACCCTTTCAGAGTCCTTCTTGTGTCTGGAGCCACCTGGATCAATCCTCCCCACTGAGGAGCTTTTCGTCCTCCAAAAGCATTTACGCTAAGCAGAATATTTGTGTCCTTTTCAATCCACGCTTTCAATCACCTGCAGGTGAAACTGGGACAACGTTTTCAATCATGCACACCACACATAACTCGACAACCCTTCCTTGCCAAGAGTTTATAGCACACACTCATTGCCTAAGGATTGCACAAAAAGTAATCAATATCTGAACTACTAATAACAAAAGGAAAAAATATCATCATTGCGTTTTGAAGCGATGGTAAACACACCATCACTTTTACATGTACTTGCAATGTATGATTTATAATGGTGGCCCTAATAAGCTACTACTACCTCTAAAAATACCAACTTAATAGAATGGACCACCGTGAATGGGGTGGATTTATTTGTTGAACATGTTCACCTTTCGGCTCCTCTAGTGATGTTCCCAGAGCATGGAGCATTGGACAAGTGGTTTGTTGTGTCCCTCTTTGTCGCAATGACTACAATGATTCTTTCTCCACCAAACTTTGGGGGCTTCCTTGGGGTGCTTTCCCTTGGTGTTCCTCCCATAAGTGTGCATGGGGCCCTCACTATCTCTGGACTATGAGGAAGGAATTTCATCGTCTGTCATTGGCTAGTTACTAGCTGTATTGGAGCTTTCTCCAGTCTTCCTTCTGGCATATCTGAGTCTTGCATGACGCAGAAATTCCTCGACATTGATGGAGTTTACAACGCCTTCACCTTTGATGACGAGGCCCTTTCCTTGATACCCCATCTTCTTCACTACTTTGGATCCAATCCCTATAGTATGTTTTTCAAAGCCAGCGAATTCATCATCATGAAAATCATATGAAATCGGAGAGTCACTTTTTACCTCCGGATAGTGATGTTGTAGCTTTTCCAAGGCCTCATCCTTGCCTTGCAACTAGCATAGTAATCTTTGTTTTTCTTTCCTTGCCTCTTGTAGAAGCCTCCTTAGCCCAACATTCTCTGCTTAGATGTGGTGGATGATCTCCTCAAGTTCTTGGAGTCCTGTTGCGGGGAGTGCCATTTTCGTTATCTCTATTGAAATCCTTGATTCATTACCGGAATCAGACCGCAAATCTACAAGTCCTCCTGCCGCGATCCCAAGGGCTGCAAACATCATTTCATTGCCGAAATCAAATCCCAAGTCAATGGGCCTACCTCGTGCAAATCTCGCAGCTATGACCTTCTCATTTTTCTCTGACTCAAAATCTTGGTTTTGTTGCATGGTGGTGATGACCTTCTGCTTCCCCTTTCTATCATTCCTTTTAGGTCTCATCTCAGGGAGCAGCTTCCAACAATTTTCTTTGTCATATCCCTCTTTCTCACAATGTGTACGAGAGGGATTTTCTCCCCTTCTCTTGGCTACTGCAGTTCTCTTTGGGTGGTGATCTCATTCATGTGTTCCCTGTTTTCCAGATGAATGGCCTTTACACTGGCTGAGTCAATGGTAGTAGGTTCAAACATTAACAATGAATGTCTAATGTAACTATGTAGTGATCTGATATACTTAGTTACCACCTCAAGTGAGTCTAATGATATGCCCAAGTTTAGTGCTTGATTTCTAAATTCCTCTGTAAAGCTTTGTACACCCTGACCTCTGGCTTGCCTTAAGTATTACCAATCCATTAACGTTTTTTTCTTTTAACCTAAGGGATAAAATTGTTCCTTTGATGCTCAAATGAAACTAGGCAATGAGTAAAGAAGATTACCCATCCTCTTACCACTTTGCAATTTTCTCTCCCACCAGATGAGAGCAGCGTCGTTGAGCCGAAGGGAGGCCAACTGGATTTTTTCCTTGTCCTCCTCAATTTGCTGAATCCTGCAGTAAGCTTCGATTTTCCTAATCTAGTTGTTCGATTCCTCTACATTACTTTCACCATTAAACATCAAGAGATCAAATTTTACATTTAACTTAAAGAAAGGATTTTTAGATGTGTTTCCTGTATTCCTATGATCATGGTGAGAAGAAGACGAAGACGAACTTTCACTTGCTAGCGGAGAAGGAGGTGGATCTCCTCGATTATCTTCATGCACTGAACCTTGTCCTTCTCGAGCTTTTTGCCCCACACTCTCAAGTTTTTTTTATGTTTTGAGAACATCTTCTCAACACAATCTACCATCGCGTAGAAAATCTTGCAGAAGTTTACTTCCTCTTCATATTGAACATTGTTCTCCTCACCCATGTTTCTCCTCCAATGCGCACATCCCGCTTCATGATCAAAATACTTTAATTCGCCTTCACCTCTTCACAACCTATTTCTGGTTAGCATGCAAACATACAATTCAGATGTACAAATTCATGTTGTGATACCACTTGATCCCAGAAACTCTTTTCCTTATGATGCATTAAAGAATTACATATTAAGCTTGCATTTTAACAATGAAATTACAAGTGCATAAAGAAGAGGAAGAGAAGAATAGAAAATCACACATAGAAGACACAGGATAGGTATTGGAGTTTGTCTAAGAGGGACTACGTCTTTGATCCCTACTTGAATTAGTGGGGAAATGGCCAACATCATTGAGTTGGTGGCATCGAGAAATGTTGAAACCATATAAAAGTTTTCGAAATCTGATAAAGTGAAAATTTACCCCTCTAGAGAAATTTCTCAGATCATGGTTCCACCCCCCTCTCTGCACTGGTCATGGTTCCACCTACATGGAAATGTGTGCTCGCTCATTGGCCTCCCGCAGGTGCACTGTGAAAAATGGCTGATATACTTTTTGGTGGGTGGATTACCTAATGAGGGTCATTGGGCGGAATGGCTAAATTTAAAAATTCGTTGAGGAGGTTTTAGGGGATCAAATCCCGCCCCTCCCTTTGGTTTTAGATAGTTTTTACAACATAAATTTTGGGGGGTGGGTCTGTAGGTCTTAGTGGCCCACTCCGCCATACTCTGCGGGGGTCCGTAGCTTTTAGGTGAGGTGGAGAGGGTGACGAGGTTAACAACTTGTGCCCCGACCAATAGTACATGGTAGTTCCGAGGTGGCAGGGTCATTGCCGCCCACCCCAATATATATATGGTTTGGTTGAGGGAGAGCTGGTGGGGGTCATGGCCCATCAACCCATAATTAATTTTTCTTTATTTTAATGCGATGGTTGTTGGGGGGTGGCGGGGTTGGTGGCCCTCCACCCAAAAATATATTTTTTTTGCTTTTTTTATATAATAACAAACATTTTTTCGAATTTGTCTAATATAGGGGATATCAGACAAATTAATGATCCAACAAATTTGCATGGAATCTGGTCCAAGTTGGCTGGAATCTAGTGGCAGGATTTTGTCCAAATTGTTGTACCTAAGTGAAACCTAAACTTTGACTGCTCCTAACTTTCGCATACGAAGTCAGTTTGACAAAACATTCACACTACCATGATCATGATGACAAGACATTCAACATGAACCTAGTTCGAGCACAATACAACCACTTTTGTTTTTGACCCTTCCTGAGTCCTACCTGTGTCTGGAGCTCCCTAGATCGGTGAACTCTCGCCCTCTATCTGATCTCAAGCATTTTATCTTGAAACATTTATCATTCTATACATGAGCTTTACACTTATTGAAGTGCTCAAATGCTTCTGACTTTTCTTTTAAGAGGAAAATCCTTGTAGCCCTAGTAAAATCGTCAATGAACAACAAGAGGTACCTTTCTTCTTTTTGATGTTTTTGTTCTAGTGGGGCCACAAATATCTATGTGAATCAGATCTAGAGGTCTAGATGAGGGGAACTATTTTGATGTCAAATGGATCTTGGTCTACTTAGAAAAATGGCATGACATGTAGATGGTGTTATCAGGCCTTGACAATCTAGGTGATCCTTTTATTGAACCTATCTTGCTTATCTCTATCAGGCTATCAAAATTCATGTGCTTGAAACTTTTATGCCATAGTTGTGCTTTGCTTTTTTAAATCAAATAACAATTGACCCTTGAGTAATTGAAAACATAAGCGTTATTGTGAGTCCTAACTGCCTTTCCCACTAGTTTTCGATCATTTATATTGCAGATCTCATAATATTTAGCTTCGAATATAGCTTTTTATACCCATTGTCACACATCTGACTAAAATAGGGTAGATTTTTTTTTAGGCCTTCCAGCTATAGCACATTTTGTTCTTCTATATTTTTATTAAGGTTGACGACTCCTTTTCCCTAGATTCTTCTTGGAGTGTTGTTACCAAAGGTGACATCTCCTCCTTTGTCTTTTTCTCTTAGTGAAAGAAACTTGCTTTTGTTTTGAGTTGTCTGTTTGGAGTAACCAATGTCCACATACCATTTATTTTCCTTATCATGCAATGATAATGCAAGCCCACATGGCATGTTATTTTTGGTCTTTTGTTTCTAGCTTCCTTTATCCTTTGGTAGGTGTTTTCGTCTCTTAGTTTGAGATTTAGACAGGTATTTAAACTCGCTTCTACAGTCGTTGATCCAGATTTAAATAGGAACACAACAAATTACAAATATAACCATACATACAAATATGCAGCTAAAATAATACTTCATTTCATTATTGTAAAATACTAAAATATGCTTACAAACAGAAATGGAAATAAACTAGCTAAGGCGATGGCAGCTTATCTCTAAGAAGAGATGTGGTGGCTACATCCCTCCGAACTATGTTACAATGAGGCTCAAGGGGCTTTTTATTATTGAACAATAAGATAAAACACTAAACGACCAAAACCCTAACCCGAGGAGATGTGACACCAAGAGTTTATGGGCCTTGTTGGGGTGCGTTGGATAGACAACTTCTCGGGGTCGCGACTTGGTCATATTATCTCCATTTGACATGCATGATAACCTGTTGGAAATATCTCTCTGAGGAATATGATGAAAAATATGATTTTAGACAAATTTATTCTAGGTTATATTTGCAAAAAAAATGTCATTTAGGGCCTCAAAACGACTCTGGAAGTTTAGGACTCGAAAAACTGATAAAAATAGTAAACTATGCTACAATTAAGGAAATTGAAAAATAGAAAGAAAAAATGGTGGGGGTCCAAGTGGAATTGGTGGGTGGCCACCAATATCCTCCTAGATCATTCCTCCCCACTTAGGAAGAAATGGTCCCCATTACGTTGAGTTCCTCCATGAGATGAGGAAACTTCTGTTGAACATGGCCCCTTGTGAGCCACTTGCCCTAGTGAAGGAGTTGGCCTGCTTTGACAACTCGATATAGTTGGATTTGTTGTTGGTGAGTGGTCTTGATCTGTGTGTCCATGATCTAATCAGTTGTAGCTTGTTCCATGCAATCTGGATTTAGCTCTATTAGCGTGACCTCTTCTGCAATGTCGGATGTGTCTAGTAATGGTGGAAAGTATGGCCAAAGGCAGTCCACATTGAACACTAGGTGCATGCCAAGGAATGGGGGAATGTTGAGCTCAAATGAATTGTCTCCCATAGCCTCGGTAATGGTGTAAGGACCATATCAGAGTGGTTTGAGTTCCTGATAGGCTCTAGTAAGGCGTTCCTTTTGCAAATGCAAGCATACTTGGTCATCCTCCTGAAACATGTGTGGAACCGATGTTGATCATGTCGCTGCTTGTACTTGGCATTTAGCTTCTCCAGAATGTTGTGGACCTGCTACTGAATATGTTGGATGTTCTCAATGAAGTTGTTTGCCTTATCTATTTCGGACTAGACATGAGTCGAATCTACCTGAGTAGCTGCAAATGGCATGGCCACATCAATGGAGCATAGTGGCTAGAATCCCAAGCCCACCTAAAAAGTGTTGTGGCCAGTCGAGATGTGGAGAGCCCGGTTATAGCTGTGTTGAACATAAGGGAGGCTCTCGTCCCATGTGCATGGATGCTTTGAGTTGTACATTCGCAAAATGTGTACGATCATCCTATTGACAACCTCTGTTTGGCCATGAGTTTTGGGATGGAATGCTATGGACTTAGTGAGTTTGGTGTCCAGCATCCACTAGAGACTAGACCAAAATGTACTGAGGACTCTGCTGTCCTGATCTGAGATGATAGACCGTGCGATCCCAAGTGTACCCACACTTGTTGAAAAAAGAGTTTAGCAGTGGCTTCTATTGTGATATTCTTCTTTCAGACCGCCATAATGGACATCTTCAAGAACCTTTCAATGAGCACAAAAACACAGTCATTTCCATGCTTAGTAGAAGGAAGGTCTGTCATGTAATCCATGGAGATGGATTCCCAAGGTTGACTAGGGGTTGGCAACGGGGTATAGAGGCTTGCATCTTGATGGTCGGTTTGGCAATGGCGCAGGTAATGTAGGATCTAATGTATTTCCCGACATTCTATCGAATATTCAGCCAATAGAAATACTTTTGCAGTACTCTCACCATTTTCACGACCCTGAAATGCCTAGCAACCCGACTGTAGTGTGCTTCCCAAATCATCTTGGCATGTGCGCTTGAAGGAACATAAAGGAGACCTAGGTTGCATAACAAGGTATCCTGGAGGTGAAAATCTGGAACATGCTAACCCTCCAAGAGTGTCTAGTATGTGTGGTTGAATTCTGGGTCACTTTCATAGAGAGGTGGCCAATTTGAAGTCTCATGGCCACAAGATTTGAGCACGATGGTTATCGCTATGATCGGTGGTCGAATGAGGCAACCTGCAACATTATTGGTGTTGCCCTTGTTATAGTTGATATTCAAATGGAACTATTGCAGCTATGTGGACTAGTTATGATGGCGATCATTCTATAATTTCCCTTGGGTCTGTATGAACTATAGGGGCCGGTGGTCTATGTGGATGATTGTTTCCTTCACCAAAATGTAATTCTTTCATTGTCGGTAGGCCTGCACAATGGAATACATCACTTTTTCATAAGTGGGCTACTTACAGACTATGTCTAAATGTGTCTCATTTTGATAAGCCACTAGATGCCCGTGTTGAGTAAGGACTGCCTCAATAGCATAGTCAGAGGCATCTATCTAGATCTCAAATGGTTGTTGCAAGTCTGGTAGTGCAAAAATTGGTGTCGAGCAGAGGTGATGTTTCACCTCCGTGAATTCCTTTTGTTGAGATTAGATCAAAAGAATTTTTCTTTCGGTCCTCCCTTGATGACTTGGCTTAAGGGCCAAGTGATATGAGAAAATCCCAACACAAACCTCTGGTAGAAGTTGGAAAGACCCAGAATGTTGTGAAGCTCTGTCAGAGTGGTTGGAGATCACTGATCCCAAATGCCTTGGATCTTGGCCCGATCCACATGCACCCCCTGTTCATCAATAATGTAAACTAGACACTAAACCTAGGTCACGCGAAAAGTGTATTTCTCCAAATGGGCACATAACTTGTGTTGCCACAATGTTTGGAGAACTTGTCAGAAGTGGTTGAGGTGCTCTTCCCAACTCTAGTGGAAGATCAGGATGTCATCCAAGTATACCACTACAAATGAGCTGGTGAATGGTTGAAAGATATCATCCATTAAACTCATGAAGGTTTTAGGAGCATTCGTCAACCTGAAAGGAATAACCAACCATTTGAAAAGGCCCTCCTTGGCTTTGAAGGAAGTCTTCCACACATCGGAGGGTTCGATTGATACCTAGTGATATCCTGACTTCAAATCGATCTTGCTGAAATTTTTTTCCCTCTTTAGTTGGTCCAGGATGTCATCAACCCATGGGATCAGGTACTTATTCTGAAAAATGATCATGTTCAGTTCTCGATAGTCAATACAAAGTCTCTAAGTCCCATCCTTCTTCTGAATAATCAAGATCGGGCTCCCATAGGGCAATCAACTCAGACGGATGTGGCCTTTCTGTAGCAACTCCTAAATCGGCCTCTTGATTTCATTGTTCTCTAGAATGGAGTGCCGATAGATTGGTTCATTAGGCAACGATGCACTTGGGGTTAGATCGATGGAGTTATTGACCTGATAGTGGAGAGAAACCCCTATGTGGGAGGTGAATATGTCCTCATACTCCTCCATGATCTTGTCCATCTATTGTTTTCATGTTAAGTGGCACTATCTGGAGGTCGTCGCCACTATCATCTTCTTTCCTTGAGGGTGTATCATCAGGAAAAAAAATTCATAGTTCTAGAAATGATCTTACTGCATTATTTTACAGTAACTAAAGAGATTGTGGTAGGCAGTGCTACCTCTGGTATCCTGTACAACTTATTTCCCAAAGTAACAATAACAGCACAAGGTCTTGATTCATACATAGCATGTCACTTCCACAAGTATGTTTGGCCTAACAATACATCACAAACATCAAGGGGAGCAATGTCACACAATACCTCATTTGTAAAGGGCTTGATGTTGTATGGAACATTACTACTGGCTCACGTGAAGATCTTGTCATTGGTGAAGCCACCCCATGGTGTATAGTTATGGATGTGTTGTGGTTGGTAAGCCTAGCCGCTTCACGACCTCTGCCAAAATGAGGTTCTTTTGGCTCCCACCATCAGCAAAAAACTATAGCGGGGAAACCTTTACCCAAATCTTGGAGTGGAAGAGGCACTGCTCCTCCTCTGTATCTTTGGGTTCGTCCTTTTGGATCTTCGTGCTCACAACGGTGGTGTTAGGCTCCTCATCGATAATTTTCTTCCCTTCGTCATTCCCCTTGTCGAGTTCTAACTCAGAGTTGGAACATGCATCTGATTCTGAAACCTTTAGCTTGACCACAAGTGACTTCCTAGCCCCACACTCACTTGTGTTGCGAGTGGAGCTCTTATCAAACTCACACCACTTTCCCCTGTCCTTTTTCGGCTTCGCGTCACTGTTCTTCGATTGCGGCTTTGGCAAGTTGTCTTGGGACACCCTACCTTGGCTTTTTCCTTTGCTCTATAGTTTGGGGGAACCTTTCCCTTGCTTCGGATTCACAGATCCAACATCTCGTTTCTTCTATTTAAGCTTTGGCTCGATCTTGACAACATATCGGTATGTCGTACCAAGCGAGGAGACATTCAAGAAATCTATTTCATCCTGGATGCACCTATGTACACATTTGTGGTATTTGAGTACCAAATGATGCTATGAATCCTTGATACCAAAATTTGTGCAAAGGGTATGCAAAATATTGGTGAACACTGGTACGTATTAGTCCCTTCCCTCCCGTAGTGTTGTCCACTTTATGTATTGATCCTCATAGCTTCCGACAGATTAGTACTACTCCTTGATGGTAGCATAAAATGAATTCCAATTGGGTGCGGCTGAAAATAGTGAGGCCGTACTTTCATCCTTCTGCTTGCAGTAGCTTTCCCACTAGTCCTTGATGTGAGGGGTAGCTTTAAGAAGAGCCAAAGTAATGTTTTCCCAGTCGGAAAAATCATGAACATAAAAATACCCTTCTAGCAGATTTAACCATTTATCTACAATCTCTCCATCTATATGACCCTCAAATATGGGAATGTAAAATTTAACTTGTACCTTAAAGGGTATGGTGCTTCTACAGTAGCTGCTGCCAGTAGATGTTTCACCCTTGGGTAGCTGCTAAAGGATCTGGGCAAAGTTGTCCGTCATCGCATTCCTTTGTCGCTTGAGGGCCTCTTCGAGCAAGATTTTGATAAGATCTCCTACCCCCTCATCTTTGTTTTCATCTGCCATGGAAGGTCGTCAGGATTTGCGGGGCTAGTCTTCCAAAGGTTTGACCAGTTCAAGCCCTAACTCCTTATATCCCGACCTCGTTGGGGACATGCAAAGAAAGACAGAGAAAGAGCCGACGACTCTGATACCATTGATTCAGATTTAAATAGGAACACAACAAACTACAGATATAACCATACATACAGAGATGCAACATAAATTATACTTCATTTCATTACTATAAAATACTGAAATATGCGTACAAATAGAAATGGAAATAAACTAGCTAGGGCGATAGTAGCTTATCTCTGAGAAGAGCTATGGTGGAAAAATGCCTTCAAATTGCATTAAAATGAGGCTCAAGGGCCTTTATTATTGAACAATAAGAGCAAACCGTAAATAACCAAAACGCTAACCCGAGGAGACGTAACGCCAAGAGTTTATGGGCCCCGTTGGGGTGAGTTGGGTAGCCGACTTCCCAGGGTCACGATTTGGTCATATTATATTTGTTTCAAATGCATGATAATCTATTGGAAAGATCTCTCTGAGGACTATGACAAAATATATGATTTTAGATAGAAAAGCATTGGCGTATATTTCCAAAAAAGCATTTTCTAGGGCCTTAAAACTACTCAGGAAGTTTAGGACTCGAAAAACTAGTAAAACTAATAAACTATTCTACAATCAAGGAAATTGAAAAACTGAAAGAAACAATGGTGGGGGTCCAAGTGGAAATGGTAGGTGGACACCAATATCCACCTAGATGATTCATTCACCTTGTACTCAAAACTATTACATTTAAAACATTCAACTTCACCTTGAAGGGGAGTGAAGGAATTTTGGTTCCTTAAAGAGGAGTCTAGAGACTTAGCAGTCCGATGTGTATTAAACCTAATATTTTCGTCTCGTTCAACTTTGACACTTCTACAATCAATAGCTTTGTTTCCTAATATATGACACTTATAGAAGTTACCATAACACAAGTAGGCATTCCTATTGTTAAAAACATTGTAAGATTTAGCAGAGAAATATCTTGGTCGATTGGTTGTTCAATTCATCCTCCATTGAAAATATCCTCTTTGTTCAGATGCTCTTTTCTCTTCATAAAATCTTTCATGATGATTCCTCCTATGACTCTATGGTTCTTCAACTCCTACGGACCTGAAGTTTATCTAATTATTCTTCTTGATATAATATTCTTATTCCTTTCAATACCTTAGTCTGATTCTAGTTCATAACAGCCTTTGACAACTCAGAATCTGATTCAGTCTTCTAGTCACTTCAAGAAATATCTCATTTCGACCCTTTTAGGTCTTTTCTTTCTCAAGGATAGTTCTCAAAGAAACCACCTCTGCTTCAAGATACTCACAACTTTCTTCTCATTATTGAATCATATCTTTAAGTACCTCCTCCATTCATCTGGATTCCTCCAGCTCAACCTTCAAAGATAGAGAATCATATTTACAAGTTTTCTAGGTCGTTTCACTCTTTAACTTGAACAACTCCTATTTCAAGTACTTGTTCTCCACTTCTAATCTTTCACGTTTTCCTTGTTCTCCTTTTAGTAAAAGAGCCAGACTATCCTTGCTCTTGAAAACTTCATCAAGATTTTCTTTCTGGTATGAAAACTCTTGATTATCTAAGTTATACATTCCTTATTCTACATGCTACAATTGTTCATTTAGCTACTTTTTTTTATCTTTCTCTCTTTCTTCAACTCGTCATGCACACTAATGAGTTCTTCTTCATGGTATACCACTCCTTCCTCTTCTTCCTCTTTAGAGTCCATAAGACCTTGTGATCTTGAAGTATTTTTGGGGGCCATAAGAAGATACCTATTTGACTCATTTTATGATGAGTCTCCAATGTATGATTTCGTATCTAAGCTATCTTCTTTGGAATAGAACCCCTTCTTTTTGTAGGGTTTATTCTTCTGAAATGAAAAAGACAATTTTCTAAATCTTAGATATTCTTCTCCTTCACCCTTTTCTTTGTAGGGGAATTTGGAAGAAAAATGTCTAACTCTTCCACAGTCAAAAGATTTAAAGGGTAACATCCCTTTATATTTACTAGAACCACACTTTCGTTTTCTGGTTAGTTGAGGCAAATCCTAATAAGATTCACTGCTTGAGTAGTCTTGATGAACTCTGTGCTCCTTGCCATTATTATATAATCTGAATGTCGCTTCCTTTGGTTCTAATTTCTCCACTCTTACTCTCATGTCATAGGTTGTGAGAGTACCATGTAGCTGATCCACTTTAAGATCCTTCAGGTTGACCATTTCCTCTGTGGCTGAGATTTTGGGATTAAAGATAAATGAAGAACATAGGTTCCATGAAAATGTAGTTCAACAAGGTTGATGGTCGAATAACTCTCGTGCATTCATTGAAAGATAAATGAAGAACAAAGGTGCAATGAGAATATCTAGCTAACTCTCTGTGAGCCATAAATAATCATGGGAAGATTCTGTGAAATATAATACTGTTGAATGGAAGAAATATGAATAATAAGAATGTAGCCAATTACAAGTAGTCTTCGTTGTGATCAATCTCAACTATTTTCTTCTACTATTCTTATTTTCACCCTTGCTAGTTTTCTCATATTTTCATGTTGACTATATGCAAAGTGTGATTGAAATAGTAAACCATTCAAATATTTAACTCAGGTGATTGTAATAAATATCTTAACTTTTCTCTCTTTCTCTCCAATATTAATAAGTTGAATTACTATAACACAAAAATAATGCACATTGTAAATATTTTTTTTTGCTTACACTAAAATCAATCACATTGTTAATGCAATCACATTAAAGTTAATCTACCATCATACATCCAGTGACATCAAATTAGAACTCAACATCTATAATGAAATCAATGCATCTAGTGCAAGAAATCAAATATAACAAAAAATAAACATCTACATTGAAATCAATACATCTAGTGCGAGCAATCAAATATAATTAGAAATCAATATTTACACTGAAATGAATGCATCTAGTACAAACAATCATATAGAATTAGAAAACATATACACTAAGCCAATGCGTCTAGTGCATGCAATCAAGTAGTATTAGAAATCACATTTACATTGAAATAAATGTGTCTAGTGCAAGCAATCAAATATCATTAGAAATCAACATCTATATTAAAATTAATTTATCTAATGCAAGCAATCAAATAGGATTATAAATCACCATCTACAATGAAATCATTGCATCCAATGCAAAAAAACAAATAGGATCATAAATAACCATCTACACTGAAATCAATGCATTGAATGCAAGAAATCAAATAGAATTGGAGAAGATCTACACTGAAATCAATGCATCCAGTGCAAGTAATGAAATAGGATTAGAAATAAATGTCTACACCGAAATAAATGAATCTAGTGCAATCAATTGAATATTATTAAAAATCAACATGTACAATGAAATCAATGCATCTAGTGTAAGCAATCAAATAAAATTAGAAATCACCATGTATGTTAAAGTCAATGCATATAGTGTAAGAAACCTTCTTGTCTCCCCATCCGCCCAATCTCTCAACCTTCTTCTTCTTTGCATATCACCCTCAAACATACACACACTCTCTACATCTCTCGCTTTTCACTCCCTCTCTCTCTCCAGTTCTCTATCCCTATATATTACTTCTTCCCTCTCTCTTGTTGGAATAAGCATTGTTGAGGGGCGGGGGGGATTGATCATTAATTTAAGAAATTGTTACTTTTATTTTATTATTGTACTTGAGTTCCTTTTGATGTTCTTTCTTATCTAAGAGCATTCATTCATGAATCGGTAAATTACTAATTTTTAGATACACAGACTCAAACAAAAATCTCATATAAAACATACATTTCACATAGTGTTTTCACGTGGAAACCTAGAGTGAAAAAGCACCAATTTGTTGTTTATTTATGATGTAATTTATGTACCAACTTAATTACATCTGTTTTTTTGTGAGCACCCAATCACTGAAGGCACGAACACCCTTTGTTTCAAAAAGCACCAACTTGCTAAGAGACACCAACCCCTCAAGTATTCAGGCACCAACTTGTCACTGCCACTGTTTTAATTTTTCATAAAATTTTAAAACTAAAAATAGAGGCATCAAATATTACAACTAAAATACCATCTAATGGAAATCTATGGGTACAACTTCTATGCTCTGGTTTATGAACACTTATGGCAGTTTGTAGATACAACTTTTGCACTCCACTTTCTGAACACTTGTGGTAGTTATCCTTTTCCTGGTTTCTCTATGCTTTGTTATATCTTCTCTAGGCTCTCCACTACATCCAACACAACACTACCCTTGCAACACTCTAATTCAATTACTTAGCTTTCATCTTTTATCTTTCACACATATGCTCTCCCTCAACATAGCTCAATGGAGATTCACGCTTTTGTTTTTGTGCTGCTATTGGCTCAATGTACTCACTGTCAACATCAAATCTTCCTAGGTGTGTACTATTGTCATGGCACCCCATCCTTTTGCTAAAACACACTTCCCCTATCCTAGCACTGCATTTAGGATAAGAGGAATGGGCGATGATCACTTCTTTGTCTCATTTTCGGCAATCCATGTTGTGTATTAAATCTCAGCTCTCCTTACATATTTCACAGAGGCTCTCCATGATCATTTATGGCTCACATTAAATCTTTGTCCTCCTTACAAATTTAAGAGAAGCTCTCCAAGATCATTTATGGAAAAGAAAGACTTAGTTGGACATTCCGTTGCCACCTTTGTTCTTCATTTTATCTTTGCAATGCATGCATGTGAGTTCTTCAACCATCAACCTTACTAAACTGCATTGAAAGCCACAATTGTCTATTCATATATCTTTAATACACCTTTGTCTTCTTGTTATATCAACGGATTTGCAGTATAGAAAACTATAAGAGACTTTTCCATATCGACACTTTTACACATAAAATCCATAAAAAATAATGAACTCTGATAGTCCTCAACCCCTTATGTATAAGCCCATCTTTATGTTTTCCTCCATATAATTGAGGATTGTGACCAAGGGACAATCCTTAATGCACGAAGGTGTCCATACCCACTATGGGGGATATATTTTCTTTGTTTTCCCCTTACACATTGGTTTCATAAAACCAACACTTTATACCCGAGGAGGCCATTTATCATAAAATTATTTATGTTTCACCTATGCTAGCCACCAAGGATTGTTGATTTCTGAAGTGATTTCATCACATGCCACATTCCACCTTCCCACCAGTGACATGTGTCACATGAATATGGCCCATTAAGCCATCCAAAATGGTGAAACAACCTATAATGTGTCCCTCTATATCATGACCTCATGCTGACATCAACAATCACCTTAAATTATTGGAACAAATACACCACTACCATGTGTCCTCATCAGAGCTTCTCTGATGCTACCATCTATCCTTATCGAGGCTAATGAGACACCTCCATGTGTCCTCCTGGAGAAGAGAGAAAAATGTACCACCATGCTTGGTTTTGCAGTGAATTCCTTTGTAAATTTTTTTTTGGCTCTCCTGGTGGATTAACACTACACGCCTCAATCCTAGCATCAACTTTGAAATGTTGAATGTCAATCATCAATGCATGACTATGTGTGTATACACCACTATGCCATCCTCCAATATTGCAATTGCTGATATCACTACTTGCATATCACATATCATTGTTGCACTTCACCAGAGTATCTCCAATAACTGATTGTGATTTTTTGGGACCTTCAGTATGCAATATCACAAATCGCTAATTGGAAATTCACTTGTGCCATGCACTCAGCCTTGAATCCCCTTATCGCTGACTGTTGGGACCTCTGATCTTTGATATTCCTCAATGGATAAGGATTGAATCACCTTGAACTCCAGTAGTCCATATATTTCAAACTGTAACTCCATTTACAGACTTCCACATACCGTTGGAAGTCTCTTCTATATAAATTTCCAATGAGAGGAGTATGATTATCCACTGATCCCATATAGTACCACAAAATATGGCTCCAAAGTCGCTACATAGAATATCATCACAACCACCAAGGCATGAAACCCCATCATTAGGCTGAGCCTTGTTTGACATCAATTCCAACACTTTCACAACCAACCACCTTCATACCATCAAATGTTCAATAATCTTCCACTTTGGTATTGATGGAAACATTGTAGACTCCCCCTCAGGATAAACATGATCTACTTTGATGCCAAATTTTTCTCCCTTTGACATGAGAAAAAATTCACATACACTCACTCTAAACCAATTCAACCTACTCTACCATGAGTTCCCCTTGTGGAGTAGCTGCAACCTCCTACCAAAATGAATTCATTTGGAAAAAGGAGTCACAACTCTTATCTGTTGTCTGAGATACACAATTGATTCTCTTGCAAGTGGCTTGGTAAATATATCTACCAGTTTCTCTTTAGTCGGCACATACACAAGTTTAACAATGTTGGTTGCAACTTGATCCCTCAAGAGATGATACTTGATGGGAATATGCTTTTTTTTAATGCATGACGAGATTTTTTGAGATGTTGATTTCACTAGTGTTGTCACACATTATTAGAATTGGATTAGACAAATCTACCTAAAGAATATGTGTACATTAATTTGTAGCATCAATCAATTATGCTTTAGCAGTTGATAGAGAGACGAAACCCTGTTTCTTAATAACCAACGATACCGAGTAGTCTCCCAAAAATAAGGCTACACCTAAAGTAGTTTTCCTAGCATCATGCCTGCCAACCCAATATGCATCTATTCAAGCCTTGCAATTTAATCCTTCGCTCCTAGCGTAGAGTAGACCATATTTTGCTCAACCTTGAAGATATTTTAAAATCCTCTTAACAACAACCACATGACTTTCTCATGGATAGGCCTCAAATATTGCCATAATTCCCACTGTTTGCATGATATCTAGCCTTGAATATGTTAGATATAGTATGCTTCCTATCATTGATCTATGTTCAATCTAATTTACCTGTGGCGTTTCATTTTCCTTCCACAATTTATAGCCTATAGGCATGGGTGTGTTTACTAGTTTGTAGTCCTCCATTCCAAACTTCTTCGAAGTTTCTTTGAGGTATTTATATTGAGATATAAAAACTCCTTGTGGAGATTGAGTAATTTGCAGACCCAATAAAAAGCACATCTCACCAATCATGGACATTTCAAACTATGTTTGAACATAGTTTTCAAATCGATTCTGCAACTTTTCCACATCCCCACCACATATAATGTCATCGACATACACAACCACGATTAGAAGATGATAATTTTCATATTTTACATAGATATTGTTGTCAACTGAGCCTTTCTTAAAACCTTATTGCTGGAGATACTTTTCTAGCCTTTCATAGCAGGCCCTAGGCACATGTTTCAAACCATACCAAGCCCTCTTTAATTTCCATAGAAGCCCTTAATTAGACGAGAGTAGAAAACCTTCAGGCTGCTCTATGTAAACCTCCTCTTATATGTCTCCATTGAGAAAAGTGGACTTTTCATCCATTTGATAAATTTCAATGTTCTTACGAATGACAAGAGCAAGGAATATTCTTATGGATTCTAGTCAAGCAATTGGTGAAAAGGTTTCTTCATAGTCCACTCCTTCTATCTCGACATACCCTTGGCAAACCAACTAAGATTTGTTCTTGATTACTTGTCCTTTTTCATTCAGTTTTTTCTTGGAAACCAAGTTGGTTCCAATAACACTTTTATCCTTTGGTCTTGGGACAAGATCCCATGTGCCATTCTTCTCAATTTGGTCTAGCTCTTTATTCATGGCTTTCACGCAAAACTTATCTTCACTTGCTTGATAGAGGTTTTTTGGTTCTATTTGTGATAGTCGAGAAAAGTTGACAACATTTGTACCTCCCACATGTTTCCTTCTAGTATGGACCCCATGTATTTGATCTCCAAAGATCTTACTATCAGGGTGTTCCTTTTGTACATACCCAGCAGGTGTTCTTGTCCTTGAATACATACATGCTTCCTCACCATCATTGCCTGAATTTGTTTCGTTCAAATCTACAACCCTCAACGCTAAACTCCCTTCACTATCTGAGTTCAAATTACTTACAGAGGGTTCAAGTTGTGAGCATACTTTATCAACCACTATGCCAATGAAATCTTCGATGTTCTTTTTCCTCTTGTTGTATCATCTATATCCTTTGCTCTGAATACAATATCCAAGCAATATTCCTTCAATACCATGTGAGTCAAGCTTTCCAAACTTCTTTTGATTTGTTCTAATGAAGCACTTACTCCCAAACAACTTGAGGTGGTTAATTGATGTGACTCTACCCTCCCATAACTCATATGGATTTTTATCACTATTAGTCCTGAGATGTGTTCTATTTGACAAGTATACTTCTGCCTCAGTGAATTCTCCATAGAAGTGGTGATCCATTCTTGCTTCACCTAACATCGCTCTAGCCATGTCCTAGATTGTTCGGTTCTTCCTGTCCAGAAATCCATTTTTTTGAGCAGTTATGGCCACTGAGAACTCCCTTCTAATACCTTCCTCTTCACAGAATTCCTCAAACCCTTTGAAGTTGAACTCTCCACCTCTATCTTATCTCAAGCACTTTATCTTCAAATCTTTCTCATTCTCTAACTGAGCTTTAAACTTCTTGAAGTGCTCAAATGCTTCTGACTTTTCTTTTAAGCAGAAAATCTAGGTAGCCCTAGTGAAATCATCAATGAACAACAAGAAGTGCATTTCCCCTTTTTTACTTTCTTCTTCTAGTGGGGCCACAAATATCTATGTGAATAAGCTTAAGAGGTCTCAATGAGGACAACTCTTTTCATTTGAAATGAGTCCTGATCTACTTTCCAAATTGACATGACTTGTAGATGGTGTTATTAGGCCTTGATAACCTATGATTTCCTTTTACTTAACCTATCTTTCTTATCGTTATCAGGTTATCAAAATTCATGTGCCCGAGCCTTTTATGCCACAACTGTGTTTCACTTGTTTTACTCAAATAACAGCTGACCCTTGAGTCATCGAACACATAAACATTATTGTCAGTCCTAAATGCCTTTCCCATTAGTTTTTCATCTTTTATATTACGAATCTCATGATCTTTAGATCAGAAGGTTACATTATAGCCGTTTTCATGCATTTCAATAACACTGAGCTGTTTGTGTTTGAGGTCTTCCACATACAACACTTTAAGTGCTTCTATCTTCTGATCATGGTTGACCACTACTTTTCCCTTGATTCTTGTTGGAAAATTTTTACCAGATGTGACATTGCCTCCTCTGTCATTTTATTTTAGTGATAGAAACTTTCTTTTGTCTCTAGTCATCTGTTTGGATTAACCATTGCCTAGATACCATTTGCTTTCCTTATCACGCACTGATAATGCGAGGCCACATGGAATGCTCTTTTTGGTCCTTTCTTTCTAGCTTCGTTTATCCTTTTGCAGGTGTACCTTTCTCTCTGTTTTAGATTTAGATTGGTATTCAAACTTGCTTCTACAATCACTCGATTTGCGCCTCAAATTATTACATTTAAAACAATCAAGTTCACTTTGTAGGGTAGTGAAGCAATTATGATTTCTTAAAGAGGAGTCTAGAGACTTAGCAGTCTGATGTGTATGAAACTTGAGATTTTCATATCTTTCAACTTTGACACTTCTATAATCAAAATCTTTGCTTCTAAATATATGACACTTATAGTATTGACCATAAAACATGTAGGAACGACTTTTTTTAAAGAAATTGTAAGATTTTATTTCAGAAATAACTTGGTGGACTCACTTTTCAACTCATCGTCCATTGATGATCTCCTCTTTGTTTGACTGCTCTTTTGCCTTGATGAACTCTTTCATGATGATTTCTCATATGCCTCTATGGTTCTTCAACTCCTGTGGACTTGAAGTTGATATTCTTATTCTTCTCAATAGAAGGTTCTTGTTCCTTTGAGTACCCCAGTCTAGTTATAGTTCACGAGGGCCTTTGGCAACTCAGAATCTGATTTAGTTGTCTAGTCCCTTCATCAAATATCTCATTTAGACACTTTTAGGTCTTTGATCTCTCAAGGCCAGTTCTTAAAGGGACCACCTCTGCTTCAACATACTGGTTGTTTTCTTCCCATTCTTGAATCATATCTTGACGTACCTCCTCCTTTCGCCTAGATTTCTCCAGTTCAACCTTCAAAGATAAAGAAACATATTTGCAAGTTTTTGAGGTCATTTCCCTCTTTAACTTGAGCAACTCCTATTTCATCTGCTTGTTCCACTTCTAATATTTCATGGTTTCCTTGTTAGCCTTTTAGCAAAAGAGCCAGACTATCCTTTCTCTTGATATATTATACAAGTTTTTATTTATGGTATGAAAACTCCTCATTATCTAAGTTATGCATTCCTTCTTCTGCACATTGCAATTGTTCCTTCAACTACTTCTTTTTCTTTCTTTCTTTCTTCAACTCATCAATGTCACTAATGAGTTCTTCTTGAAGGTCTATGACTCCTTCCTCTTATTCCTCTTCAGAGTCTATAAGACCATGTTTCTTGGAGTCTATATCGAGGGCCATAAGAATATACTTATTTCATTCATTTTCTGATCAGTCTTCATAGTTTGATTTTGGAGCCGAACTAGCTTCTTTGGAATGCAATCCCTTCTTTTTGTAGGGTTTCTTCTTTTGAAATGTCTGAGACTTATTTCTCAATTTCAGATATTCTTCTCTTGGGAAATTTTTAAGACAAATATCAAACTCTTCCATAATTGAAACATTTAAAGGGAAACTTCACTTTATTTCTACTAAAAACACACTTTAGTTTTTTGGCAACTTGAGGCAAATCTTGATAAGATTCACTACTAGAGCAGTCTTGCTAAACTCTTTGCTCCTTGCCCTTATTGGATAATCTCAATGCCACTTCCTTTGGTTTAGATTTATCCATTCCTACTCTCATCTCATAGGCTATGAAAGTACCATGTAGTTGATCCATTTTAAGATCCTTTAAGTTGATCATTTCCTCAATGGCTAATATTTTTAGATTAAATCTCATAGGTAGATATCACAATACCTTTTGAACGATAAATTCTTCCTTGACATCCTCACAAAGTCCTCCAATAATATTAACTACTTCATTAATTCTGAGGAAGTATTCAACAATGCTTCCATTATCACTCATCTTAAAGCTTTCAAACCTCATTGTGAAGGTATGGAGTTTTTCTTTCTTCACTTTATCATCTCCTTCTTGATGTCACTCATTAATATTCTCCCACATTCCATAAGCAGACTTGCAGTGGATGACTCCCACAAATTCAGACTAACTAAGACCAGCCAAAATTGCATGCTTGGCTTTACCATTTCCTAGATATGGTTTGTTGCCATCTGTATCTGTTGGAGGTATATTTGGGACATTTTAATTTACTAGTATAGAGGTCCAAATATCTACCTCTAGGGACATGAGATATTCCTCCATTCTTACTTTTCAAAACACATAATTTCCTCCCTCAAGGACTGGTACCTTACTCAAGTAAACTTCTTGACTCTCTTGCCTATTCAAAATTCTTGAAGGATCTAGCTTCTAGTGGTTAAATTGTTAGTAAAGGAACTTGGATCTGATACCAATTCTTGGAGTAAGGAATTTCTGAGAAGTGGGGGTGAATCAGTAATTTCATAAATTGTTACTTTTATTTTCTTATTGTACTTTGAGTTCCTTCTTATATTCTTTCTTATATGAGAAATGGTTCATGATAATATACTTTTTTATCATGAACCATTAAATTACTAAACTTTTAGATACACAGACTCAAACAACAATCTCATGTAAAGCATACATTTGACACAATGTTTTCACATGGAAACTGAAACGAAAAAACCACCAATTTGTTGTTTGTTTTATGATTTAATTTAAGAAACAACTTAATTACATTTGTTTGTTTTTGAGCACCCACTCACTGAAGCCACCAACCCAGTTTGTTTCAACAAGCACCAACTTTCCAAGAGGAAACAACCCCTTAAGTATTTAGGCACCAACCTGTCACTGACATTGTTCTAATTTTTCATCAATTTTGAAGTTGAAAATAGATGCATCAAATATTACAAGTAAAATAGCATCTAATGGAAGTCTGTAGATACAACTTCTACACTCTTCTTTCTAAACACTTGTTGCAGTCCTCCTTTTTTTATTTCTTTGTTATTTGCTATCTCTGCTCAGGGCTCTCCACTGGTTCCAACAAAACACTACCCTTGCAACACTCTACTTCAATTCTTTAGTTCTAAGCTCTACTCTTTCACCGATATGCTCACCCTCACCATAGCTTCATCAAGACTCTCCCTTTTTGTTTTGTGTTGTTATTGGATCGATGTAGTGAATGTCATCATTAAATTTGCCCAGGTGTGTACTACTAGCATGACGCCCCATCCTTTTATTGAAACACACTTCCCATGTGCTATCGCTACATTTAGGATTAGAGGAATAGGAAATGGTCACTTCTCTATCTCGTTGCAAGAACTCCATGCTATGTATTAAATCTCAACTCTCCTTATATATTTCACAGAGGCTCTCCATAATCATTTGTGTCTTGCATTAAATCTTAGTCCTGCTTACACATTTCAAAGAAGCTCCCCATGATCATTTATGGCTCTCATAGACAGAGTTGGACATTCTCATGACACCTCTATTGTTCATTTATCTTTACAATGTGTGCACAGGAGTTTTCAGCTATCAACCTTACTAAACTTCATGGAAAGCCACAATTGTTGATTCATACATCTTTAATACACCTTTGTAGTGCTTCTATATCGATGGATTTGTACTATAGAACACTATGAGAGTCTTTTCCATATTGGCACATTTACACATAAAATCTAAATGAAACAACGAACTCTGATAGTCCTCAGCCCCTCTTTGTGTTTTCCTCCATAGAACCAAGGGTTGTGACTGAGGGCTCATCCTTAAGGCGTTAAGGCCTCCAGATCCTCTATGGGAGATATATTTCCTTTGTTTACCACTTAGACATTTGTTTCATAAAACTAATTCGTTATACCCCAAAAGGCCATTTATCGGAGAATTCTTTATGTTGCAACTATGCCAGCCTCTAAGGATTGTCGATCATAGACTGTCGAACTGATGTTATCACATGGCATGTGGCGTCTTCATACGAGTGACACGTGTCACCCAGATATGGCCCATTACGTCATCCAAAACCCCGAAACATCGTACCAAGTGTCCCTCTGTATCGTGAGGTCATGCTGATGTAAACAACCACTTAGCATTATCAGAACTAACCAAACATTTACATGTGTCCTCATCAGGGCTTCTCTGATGGTTCCATTCGTATTTATTAAAGCCAACCAAACACCTCCATGTCTCCTCTTGGAGGAGAGAGAGAGAGTAATCCTTTCATGCTTACTTTTGTAGGAAATTCCTCTGTAAAAATATTTTTGGCTCTCCTAGTGATTCAACACTAGAGCCCTCAATCTTGACGTTACTTTTGAAACACCGATCACCAATGCACCATTGTGTACCAGTACATCACTGTGTTGTCCTTCGGTATTTTGATTATCGATATAACTAATTGCATGTCACATATCGCTATTGTGCTTCACTACAGTATGGCTGATTGTCGATTGTGTTTTGTAGGACCTCCGATGGTTCACTTCTGCCATGAATTGAGCCATCAATCCCCCGATCACCGATTGCCAGGACCTTTGATCTTTGATATTCTTCTTTGCATAAGGCTTCAATCACCCTGAACTCCAGTAGGCCATATCTTTTGAACTGCAAGTCCACTTCTGGACTTCCACATACTATTGGAAATCTCTTCAAGAGAACTTTCCGATGAAAAGAGTCTGATTAGCCACTAGTCCCATCTATTGCCTTAAAAGATGGCTCCAAAGTCTCTATATAGCACATCATCATAACCACTAAGGCATGAAGCCCAATCATAAGGATAAGCCTGGTTTGACATCAATGCTAACACTTGCACAACTAGCAACCTTCATAACATAAAATTTCCAACACCTCTCTCCAGTTCTAATTCCATATTCTTCTCCCTCCCTCTCTCCCCTTCCAACTCTATCTCTTTTTCCCTCCCTCTCTATCCCTTTCTCTCTCTCTCTCTCTCTCTCTCTCTCTCTCTCTCTCTCTCTCTCTTTTCCTTGTTACCCTATCACTTTCTCCCTCCCTCTCAACTTCTCTCTCTCCTCCTCTCTCCCCCTCCATATCTTTATCTCGCTCTCCTTCTATCACTCCTCTCCTTTTCTCTCTCTTCATTCATCCTATACTCTCTAATTCAGTTTATCTCCTTCAGTGAAAAAATTCAAATAGGATTATAAATCACCATCTACATTGAAATCAATTCATCTAGCTAAGGAAATCTTCTTCCCTCACCCCTCCCCTCCATCTATATCTATATATCCCTCCATCTCTCCTTCTTTGTCACTCTATCTCACCCTCCCAAACACACATGCTCTCTCTCTCTCTCCATATTTATATATCTCTCACTCTCTCTTCTTCCATCTCTTCACCTTCCATCTATATCTCTATCTCCCTCTATCTACCTTGTCTTTCTAGATCACCCCCAAAACATACACACTCTTTCTCCATATCTATGTATCTCTACCTCTCTCTTCCTCTCCTTCACTCTCTCTCTTTCCCTTTTCTCCTTCTCTCTCTTGTTCTATCTCTCTTTCCTCCCGCTCTCCTCCCTCCCACTCTCTCCATCTCTCTTATCACTACCTCTCACTCTCTCCACCTTTCTCTCTATGTGTCTTTCTTTTGACCTTCCTCTCTTTCTCTCCCATCCTCTCTCCTTCTCTCTCTCACGTCATTACTCTACTCCTTATTCTCTCCCACATCCCTCTATCTCTCCCCCTCAACTCTCTCTCTCTCTCTTTCTCTCTCTCTCTCTCTCTCTCTCTCCGCCCTCAAACTCTATCACTATCTCCCTCCCTCTCTCCTTCTCTCTCCTTCTCTCCCCCCTTCTCTCCTTGCCTCTCTATCTCACCCCCAAGCATAAACATTCTCTCTCCATCTCTTCCTT